>CAJPEX010005056.1:0-18208 GCA_905338405.1 Notodromas monacha | reverse complement strand
AACGGGAGGATGAGTTTGGCGCCAGCCAAACTCATCCTCCGACTCTAATAAATTTCGCGACATTTCCAATATTTGTTAGCTGAACCAGAATAATTCAAATAATTTCCCGGGGGAAATTTCAAATAATTGCTCTCCACCAACATCAATGTTTGTAAGCCACAGAAGGAACTGTAGAAATGCCAGATTTGTTAACTGCTGGAATGCTTGTCAGCTTGGGCATTTGTTAGCCAATACTCAACAAATGCCCTGGATTCACTGCTACCTTTCCATATAGAAATGACTGAGGACAAATATTGAAAACAACAGTTTCAATATGTGTGTGGGCATCATTCCACACACATTGATAATGGAAACATTATTCAACTGTTTGGACAAATGCAGACATGTTCAGATTACTTTAGGACACATTTGGACTAAATTTGGATAACTTCATTGATGTGGAACTGATTTGGAGGGGAAATGGACAATTATCTGTTCACTGGGATGTTCCACCAAGAAAACCCAATTGACACCAGTGTTTTGCTGGAGCAAGAATACTTTGGGAAAACCCCATTGAAGGGTTTTCTTTTTCTTTTCTGACTTTGACTTCTCCACATCAAATAAAAACTTTATCAGAAAAAAACCAAAACTATTATGATACAGTAACATTTTCCCTCCATAATTATTATTTTAATTCATTGGATTTGTGCACAAGTTCATTCCTCCACCTTTAAAACATTCTTTTATCCATTTGTTTTTATGGTGTTCAATTTCTTGCTTCATTGTTGCTGAACAATAAATTACCAAAAAGAGATTGATTCAAAATAAGAATAACATGCTTTTCATCGTTTGCAATTATACAACAGATGAGTGCATAAAATGCTAAATAAAACCTTTTCCTGGGAGACCACCTGAACTTCTTAATTTTATTCATGCAGCCTTCTTCAGCCAGAATAATTGAATGAAGCAGAGAACACAGACCTTCAAACCTGCATTGGGTTTCCCTGTTTTATCATCAAAATCTTGACCAAGAAGAATTGGAATTGATTGTGAATTGTGATATCTCTTGGAATAATTCTTTCATAAAAAAATTGATAAATTTTATGGGAACACATAATTGAGGTGGATTCTCTTGAGTACATATGTTCCCAACTGCAAACTTTCTGATTGTCCCTCTTACAGTTGAACATCAATAACTCAAATCTCCCTTAATCAAATCTTTTTCTGAGTCAAGTTTGTTACAAGTTCCCATCCTTATTCCCATGTGAACAATGCATGACAAACCTTTCTAACTCAAAGTCTTCTCCTCTCAAACCTAGATATCTTGAATTTTCTGAAGCCTTTGGGCTGAGAGAAAAGTAATAAAAAGGATAACTTGATGTGTTTTGAAAATAAGTGAAAGACTGATTGTTCAAATACCCCTGCTTCTGAATTCAGCATCCTGCAAACTCATTTAAGAAGCAGTTCAAGGCCCAGAATATCACTGTTCAAAATTTCCTGCAATTTGTCTATGTTTCCTACAACCAAAGGGCTTCTTGCCCTGACTCAAAACCTCCTTAGTTGGAATTTTTGGCTGGTCCCTTGAAATTTGATTTAAGAGAGGTTGAATGAATGAACAAACAGAACACTTTATTTGCCGCTTTTCAGCGTTCACAAGGCACAACCAAGACTCCCTCATCCAAACCCCCTCCCCACCCAACCCAACTCCCCCCAAAGACATTCAATCACTTTAAAGCATGAAACAAAGGACAAACCAATGACAAAAACAAATGAGAGAACACACTCTGCAAAATAAAACTAGACATCCAACATGCATGCATCATACACCCACTCATCCAAATTTTTGATCTAATCTGTTTGCTAAACCAGGTTGCCTGTATATATTGAGAGAGGTTTGACTGCATTTATTTTCTCTGCACTTCACTTCATTCCTTTATGTTGGGATTGTCACCAATCCCAATAAGAACCAGATCCAACAAAAAGTACCAACAAGCTGTCAGCAAAGGAAAAACATGTTTGTTCAGGAATAGAAAAAATTAAATAAATCAAGCCAAGGCCTTTTTGCACACACACACAACCAAGGCCAGCACTATTCACAAAAGGGGGGGGGGGAGGAGGAAGCAGGAAGAAAACAGACTTCCGCCAATGCTGAGCAAGAATGCAACAAAATCTCTGGTGCGTCCAAGAATACCACCTCAACCTCGGGCTTATTTTAGTCGAAACGCAAAATTTTTTCCTACCTCACTTTTTTTTTAATATGTATACGCAAACACACGCACAGGTGACCTCGTTTTTTCCGCCCCCCCCCCCTGCAAAAACCTAGTAGGTCTCTTCCTGGTTTCTCATCGCCCCCTCTTGCTTTTTCAGGTCACCCACAATAATGCTGACCTTATCTGCGGTGAACAAGAGAAGGCTATTCATATTCGCTGCCAACAATAATTTACTTGAGTTTATTATTTTTTTTTAGCTGCAGAATATTTTTATTGGACTGCTGACTGCTGTAAATAAGGCCAGCAGGCACAATATGTTTTAAAAATGTATAATAAGAGAAACCTTAGGATTAGATTTGTGTAAGTTTGAGTTGGGTTCTCTGGTGCCTTCTTCAAGTTTTGTTTTCTGGAGATTTCTTTGAGTTGGGTTTCATTAAATTTTGGTCTTTTATTTGGAATTTTCTCTCTGTTCATTTTTCTATGAATTTCTTTTTATAGTTTGGTTCCTAAATGTTTTCTTTTACTTGGAGTTATCTTTCTGTTCATTTTTCCAAATGATTCTTTGAGTTTGGCAGTTTGATGGCCTCTGAGTATGTTTATTTTTATGCAGACTGAGTAAAGTATGTTCTTTTCTGAGCTTAATATTTTTGGAAGCTTTTTTTTGTTTTCAAAATGTTCATTAAGTTTGCTTGATGATTAAGTGATATCAGTACAAATTGGACTTTCCCAAATAAAAGCTACCTGTTGAATTCTTTCCATTTCTTTAAAGTTCAACGCAATTGAAACCTTCCTCACTTTTAGGCATTTTTGTTATTGGTTGGCGTTTATGTTTTAGAATGACTGTTTTTGCAGACCTAACCAAAGAAAATGCAAATTATATTCTTTAAGCCCATTAAGTATAACAAAGCAGTTTCCTGTAGATGTGTTGTATGTATGAGAAATGCAAAATTATGATGATTTGGCCAGAAAATAGATTCCTTTGATTAACTACCCCATATAAAGCTTTTTTTTCGGAATCTTCTTGCAATTTTTTGGTGTCGATTCAAATTTTATTTGGACAGGTTCAGTTTTATAAGAAAATGTCAGATATGAGTTTCAACCCAATTGATTTGAATCCAGCGTGAAGCCCTTACCAAATTAATTATTGCCTGAAAAATGCAGACTTTAGGGCTTCAAGAAAATAATTTTTATGTATATGAATATGTATGAGCATAATTAAAATTTGAAGCTTTTTGCACTGATATTTGTGATTTTCCTTCATATGCTTAAATCACAAGCGCAAAAATAATGCCCTTTTCAAAACCGACTTTACCCACTCATGAAAACCATACTGCATTCAAATATCAACTTCGAAATTTGTGCAACATCTTAAAGGCAAAAACCACCTGATGAATTCATCAATTTTATGATACATGTTGGGGAACCAGAACTCAGGCCCAGGGACATCAGGTCCCAGGACCTGGATTCTGGTCCCGTTTTCTTTTGTGCATTGGTTCACCAGATGCACTATACTTCTTCGATGCACATTTGTTCCACCAATGACAGGCGAGGAAAAAAATCCAATACTTCAGTCAGGTCAGCTGACTGAAGCATTGCGCTAAATTGCATAAAAACCCAGCACTCTTTCACTCCAAATAATCAGTCCTTAAAATTAGCTCTTACGGTAAACTTCCTCCAAACATTCCAACCCTAATTCTTCAGATTGAATTGTTGCATTGCATTATTGCACCCTAAATTTGTGTGCACGAATTCATTGTCTTCTTTGAATGTGTGTTGCATTATTGCATTTATTGTGATGTATCATTTTTGTATTGTGTTTGATTGTGATTTATTGTGGACTGTGATTAAACCAGACAAAACTAGGGATATGTAATTAAGGTACCCCCTTAAATACATATTCCCGGCTGCAAACCGGCTGATCGCCTTGCCTTATTATTTCCCACCTTTTCTTCCACTGCGCTATGGTTCAATTCTTTATGTTGGGTTGATTAATTTCTCAACAATACATCACAAATATTACCTGTAATAAATCTCAGTACTTGCATGGAAATCATCTCAGTTTGATACAAATTCATACAGGGTTTCACGCAGAAAATTCCGCAAAATGTCAAAAACATGCGCTTCCTTCTTCCTAGAATGAAAAAATTATCTTGAATTATTTCCCCTCTGATCTGTTTCAAAGAAACTAGAAAAGAATTTCTGAAAATGCGGCTCGAAATTTACCAAAGGTTTGTTTCTTTTTTTTTTTGCTTTTCAAACGATTTGAAAAATTTTGAGTTTCATGCTCACCTAAATTCAACAATAAATAACTCTATTTTTTGGGATAAAAAACTATTCGATTCTCATGATTATTTTGAGAATTGGTTCGAACTATAAAAACATACTCGAGATCAAAAGAAGGAATAAGATTGTTTTGTGCCAAAGTCACATCATCAATCACAGTTTCTCAAGTCACTCCACCTGGTTTAGCCAAACTGTACCAAAAGTCTGAGGCCGCAGAAAGCGAAGGCGGGCATTATTTATACTCGTTTGTGCGAACCAACTTTTGGCGCGCAGAAAAGAGAAGATGCACGAAATCAGTTGAAGAAAAAAACCACAAGAAACAAGTTTCGACAGAAAGAACTTTCCAGTTATAGACGAGTGGCCATTACCTTGGAGAATATCTGGAAAGTGATTCATCGGTTTCACCTGTCGTAGAATTTCGTGACTCAACTCGAGAAAAACTTTTCTTCTCTTTTTTTTTTAACCCGTCAATTTACATTTATTTCTTTCTCTCTGAGTCATTCGAGTTGGAAAATACGATGGATGGCATGCCAAAATTTCAGCAATTCCTCGCATATTTTATAAAAGGCGACCAACTGCTGAAATTTATTTCAGGATACAGTACAATGAATGAACCAATTCCCTGATAATTTTCAAATATTTTATTCGATGAACCTTGTTCAAGGAATGCATCTAATTCTGACCCAAATAAATGCTTCGGAGAATGATTTACTGAATTTAATGCGTTTTTGTGTCTTTTCTGCGAATGCTGTTCTGGGTGAAAAATAAAAAAATGTCTTCCGAAAATATTCTTCAGTTGAACCAAATCAAAAAATTCTATGAAGCAATAATTTAAATATTCGGGTGACACAATTTTCCAAATTGCTCTCATGCCAATTTTGAAGGCGAAAAAATTCTGGATTTTTGTCAAATAATATGAATGACTTCACTCCCAGAATGTTCAAATAATTTATTCCATGAACGCCTTTAAAAGAATGCATCTAACCCAAATAAATGTTTCGGATAATGACGTGCATATGAGGGTACAATTTAAAAAAAAAAGTTCCGCATATTGATCTTCATATGAATCAAATCAAGGCGAAATAAATGAAATGAAGGAATAAATAATGCACTGTTCCTGAAAAGACGGTAATTTTTTCCTTTCTAAAACCGAAGGTCAAAAATCATGAACTCAAGTAACTTTCTCAACAAAAACTTTCGCCAACGCAGGAATTATTTCTTCCAAAAAAATTTATTAGAAAAAAAATCATGCTTCAATGTATTTAGAATAAAGTACCCTATTCTCCTTCGTACACATTTCACACATTAATCCCAGGAATGAACTTTAGTAACTTTCTCAACAAAAACTTCTGTCAAGAGTGAAATACAGTCAACCCCCGTCTAACGGACTTGATTTGTGCAAGGGATGAGTCTGTTAGACAAAAAGTCCTTTACACAAATTCAATTNGTGCAAGGGATGAGTCTGTTAGACAAAAAGTCCTTTACACAAATTCAATTACATAAAAAATTAAAAATTTCAATTTTCAACACTAATTTTAAACCAAAAGAAGTCTGTTTGGCGGATTTTGTCTGTTGGGCGGGAGGAAAAACTGCTTGCAGAGCTGGTCTGTTTGGCAAAAATCCCTTACACAGGAGGTCTGTTAGGCGGGGGGCCACTGTAATGTATTAATAAAAAAAATCATGCTGCAATGTATAGAATAAAAGGATCATTTTTGTACACATTTCTCTCGCATTAATCCCAGGAAACGATTGTTTCGGAAATTACCCCAAATTTCCTTCCCGCATTTTACTCTGAATACATATGGAAGCAATTCCGGTCGACAAAGAGGAAGTAATTATACTGGGATTTTTCAAGGACTTTGTTGCTGTCGATCACATGTGTCGGGGAAAATTTCGTGTCAGTCTTCATCTGACTAAATTTCCCGACACATCAAACGACGAGGATTTTCATATTGAACATTCGCTGAATAAGTCTTTCGACATTTTGTGTGAGGGTAAAAAAAAAAAATTGGGACTTTGTCGATGGATATCATGAATTTCTTGAAATTATTTCTCAATGTCATCCTCATTTTTGGACTGTTGCTCGGGAAAGTTCGGTCAGTTCCGGTCCTGTTTCTGGTGAGTTTTTCAAATATTTGGAGACTTTCTTTTTAAAATAAACTCGATAGACACCGTTTTGAAATATTCAAAATGTAGTGATTGATTTAATGTGTTTATTTTTCCAGACAAATGACACAGATTTGCAACGCCTGATTTGCAGAGCATCCCAGAGCAACACTGAGTGCATCTCATGCTTACAAGTAAGTTGTTTTTGATTATGCTAATTTCGGATTCTTGAATGCATAAATAAAAACGAAGAATCAGTTCTGCATATTATTAATAAGGCGTCGTACCATATGAAAATGATGAAGAAACCCGTTCTTATTCGCTCAGATTTTTCGAAAAATTGCGCATACAATTTTCGATGATAAAATAATTTCGCTGAAGTTATGCTTTACTTCACCTGCTCATCACTGAAATCAATTTTTGTCTGATTTAAATTTTTTCCAAGTTGAGATGAAATCCTTTCAAATGATTCATGTGAAAAACTTTTAATTTCGGGTTGACAATCGAAGGAAAATTTTCCCTTGATTGTCAATTTAGAATTGCGTCTTCATTACCTAATGCAGGATAATACTTTGATTAATTTAAGGACCGAGATTTTTTGTCAATTTTCAAACGAAAGAAATAAAAACTAATATGATGATAACCTGCTTTATTCATTTTTATGAGATTGAAGTCGAGTATATTGGAGTTTTATGCTGTACTTCAAATCGCTGTTCCATTAAAAAAACACAGTGGAATTTTTGTCAAATGCTAAAATTTCCAGATTACTTCTATTTCACATGATCCTAATTTTTAATGGAGTTCATGTTGCTCTCAAGTAAAATTTGATTAAGACTGCAGTAGAATTTCGTTACAACGAAGCGTTTAGGAAGTTAAAAAAGGCTTCGTGAACCAATATATTGGTTGAAATTGATTTAAAATCCCACTGTGGCTATTGGACATGCAGGAACTGAAAAACTGAATCGCTTCAAGCATTACTGTAATTGGTTATAAGAATATTTTATTGCATCGAGAAATTCACCGAGTTTCCCGCTTTTTCAGTTGCTTTTATAAATGAATAAAAAATGATACCTTACGAGTATATTTAATGCTATATTCTGCCTTTTTAAATTTCGTGACAAAGACCACAATTCAAGCGATGGATGCTAGAAATTCCTGCAAATTTTTTCGATGGAATTTCCTTTAAGCTGAATTGAAAAAAAACGAGATGCTTTTACTGTATTTTTCATTTTTTCTCTTACAAAAATGTCAATTGCTCCACAATGAGAAATATTATTGAGTTGACTAATGCATCAGTATTACATATACATTATTTATTTACATAAACTGCTAATTTTATTGCAAAAATCTTGTAAATGCAAAAAATGAGAATATGTGGATTTACTTACTGTATTCAGGATGATTAGCGAATTTCAGATTTCTCAAATAGATGTGTAAATCAACGATCGATTATTTAATGTAATTTCACTGCTCCATATCAAAGTAATGCCGGAGTAAAACCAAGCAAAAAGGAATTGAGAATATATCCAAGAAATTCAATGCAGAAGGAAAATTGTGCAGTTGGGACAATTATCCAGCTAAAAGAATAAATTTTTACTCTGCAAGGCACCTAAAACAATCACTTCCATGAAGTAATTTTTGCCAAAGGGAATCTACAATATTGCAATGCGAAAATTAGGGACATTGCAGACTGGGATAATTCTCTGCCAAAAATCCATCAGGCAAGGCGCGTATATTATGACTGTGAAGGTGTGAAGGCAGCTGACTCGATGTGATGGAACGACATCTATTTCAGGCATTGGGAGCAGCGCCAAACTTTTTTGTTGGGGACTCGGCTTTGCAGCAAACCTTCTCCAATTCCAACAAACACCTCTAAAAGAAAGCCACGTAAAATTAGCAATCAATTTTGGCATAAAAATAAACTGAAAACTTAAATTAGGATAGTTTCAATTTTTTAAATGTTTCAATATATCTAAAGTTTATAGATATGGTGTGCACATCATCTCACATGGGTATACATTTTCATTCATATTTTGGAAAAAAATCATGCAAATGTCTCACTCTTGAGTCTTGATGGTACAGTATACTCAAGGAAAATTTGCTGTGACAACTCAAACAGCAAGAACTTGCACAAAGAAACCTGACATGCTGCAACAACTCACACAGTTGACAACTCAGCACCAACAACATTACTACTTTTTATTTCAGTTTCTTATATTTACAATATCCCTATTCTTATTTTCACCAGCCAATTTTGCATGAGTTCTTTTTGAAGAATTTGCAGATGAATTTTCTGTCTGAAACATGTTACCTTACATTCTTTTCACAAAATTAATGCGCAATTTGTGCCTTTTCTTCCTCAGTACTGGCTAGGAATTTTTCAAAAAACGTCAGAAACCACAAACTAGTGATCTGGAGCAGTGTTCAACAAATTATATTGATTTTTGATACTGTGAAACATTTCTCCAAGCCAACCTTTCTAATTGTTGAAGACAATCCACTATATATTTAGCCGCGTCATTGGTTCTTCACTCAATTTTTGCAAAAAAGGCAGACATTTTTTAAATACCTGCCAAAAAGTCTTTCAAAGAAAGCTTTCTGAGCTGGCAAAACAATTCTGAAACTGTGCCTGTCCACAGAAACTTTTTTGCAAATTTGCCAGTCTGCAAACATTTTTATTGAAATTTGCCAGTCTTTGGACCCAAAAAGGTAGCGAAACACTGATGCAGAGCATTACAAAACAATTTCACTGCTATACATTCAATTCCTGGTCCCTTATTGGTTATGTGCAAGAAAAGAGAACATATTGTATTTGTTTTCCTTACTAAAACTAACATTTGAGTTTTAGTGAGGAAATCAAATACGTTGACAAGAATTATTCATATTGCTATGTGTAAGGTTTTATAAGTAAGAATTAGATTAATCAAGCCTTACACCTTGATTGTAGCTTTTAGCAGAGTTTTCAGAATTTAGAGTTTTCAAATTGGAGGATAANAAACCTCTTTCCTCAGTTGGTCTTTGACCTGCAGTTGTTCCAGATCTCATTCTTAGTGTTGCTCTTTTCTTTTGCCAAAGCCGGCAGAAAGGGACAGAATTTTTCGTAAGGAAGGTGTTTGGAAACTCAGTTACCGGTCGGGAGATTGTACTTGGTTTCTTCCGATCAGTAGTTGAGTTGCTGAAAACCTCCTTTTTTTTTGGTGAATTGTCGGAATTGGAAGAGGTCTTCCGACTCCTTTTCTTCAGACCACATTTGGTGTTTCTTGCTTGGTGGCCGAGGGGAATATCCTTGTGTTTTTAGTCGAGGGTATCCGCCACGTCTGTCATGTAAGGACCTCAGGAGGTGGTAAAGAAGAATTTGGATATATTCTTATTAGTGTGCCAATTCTGGCGGTTTTTTCGTCGGAGAAATGCACGTTTGTCGTACGGTGGGATCTCGGAGCTGTTCTCTACTGAGTCCCACTTCACGTCGTTTGTGAAATTTTTACCGGAAAGATCGTCGGAGTTTTTCGGTTTTTGATAAGGACAAGGATCCAGAATGTTAGTGTTTTTTCCCGATTTTGGGGTTTTCTCTTGTAACTGCATTCAGTATTGAAGAGGGCTGCAGGGCCGGGTACCCTAGTTTTGGTTCTCTTGAGTAACCGCCGCCACCGCGGCTATCTTCAGTATTGAAGATTCGGCGAAAGCTTTTTATGATTCTCATTTTGGATTCTAAAGTGTGCCAAAGTTGGCAGTGGTTGTGTTCGATATTGAGGAGGGCTGCGGGAATGGGTACCCTAGTTTTGGTTCTCTTGGGTAACCGTCTCCTCCGCGGCTATCTTCGGTTTTGGAGCTTCAACAAAGAGTTTTCATACAAAGTCCCAAGTTTTCTTCCACTGCCAGAGATCTGCTATCAGTTAGCTACTGACCCAGTTTACCACAATGCGGCAAACCGGGTGCCTATCTGCTTCTGGGTCCCTGCGCTGCTTGTTGCTGCGTGACATGCCTGAGTGAGGATGCTGCGCTTGGGTCACACCGGGTGGACGCGACCCCACAGATGGTAATTGTGGAAATTAGTACAGAATATTTGGTGCTTCTTCAGAGAGGATGACTTCGGAAATTTGGAATTGCAAAGTCTTAATTTTTAGTTAATGTGATGAATTGAGTGATTACTTTATTTGGGCGTGTTTAGAAGCATTTCTAGAACGCCATTAAGAACAGTAAGATTTGATACGCATATTTATATTTTGACTGCAATGACATCACGGATATAATGATTCCTTTTTTTTTTAATCGCAAATAAAAACAACAACGCCGATTTTTTCGCGACATGTCTCTCAAAAATTATATCACTTGTTTCAATTAAATAAAAATTGCTCTTCTTCTTGGACAGCGCCTCAAATTAATTTATATATTTATATTAATTAATTTATTTATTTATATTAATTTATATATTTATATACAGTATTCGATTTCGAAAATTCGATTTCCGAATTTTTGTGAGTGATATTACATTGTATTTTTATAACATGTTATGAAATATAATTATTTTAATTCGTTTTAGTACATAATCATGAGTTTTATGTGTTTCCCATAGTCACAAAATAGTGTCCATCAGCTTTTGTTTTGTGAAGGTTTTCTTAATGAAATGGAAACCCTTTTCTCATTTTTCGAATTGCGTTCGTAGATTTTTTTCGGATATGGTGGAATGTTGCAATCGGACAGACAAAAAAAAAACGAAAGCCAAAGCCTTGAATTCACTCTTTTCGGAAGTCCTGAAATTAACTGCTTTTATAGGCCGGAAATTCAAGGATAATTTCACGTTTTTGTCCCGTCCTCGACCTGGACTCGGGAAAAAATGTGTTCGGTCATTTCATTATTCGTTTTTCTCCCCTGAATGACGAAATCCAAGGTTAAAAGTGGCTGAATATCGTTCGGAAAAACAAGCGATTAAGAGACTAAACTTTGAACAACCGCGGGCAGATTCGGACGCGTTTGCAATTTTTCCCGCAATTTTTATTTTCATTTGAAAGAATTTGACGGGGATTTGAGACTTTCAAAACTTGGCGGAAAATGACGAGCAAGGGAAGGATTGTCGTCCTCATTTTCGCGAATTTTTTCGCGGATTTCATCGCAGCTGCTCCTGTAACTTACTGGGTGAGTTTAAAAAAAAAATGGCACGCACGATTTTTGGCGATAATTTTCATAATTTTTTTTTGGCTTTCTCTGTGTCGAATAAGACGAATGACGCGAATCTGCAGAACCTCGTTTGCCGAAGTGCTAGTAATTACAACAACTGTGTTCAGTGTGTTTCGGTGAGTTGAAAAGGTTTCACATTTTTTTTTCAATTATTTTATTATAAAACCGTGGTAATTTTTTCGGAAAATGTTCAGGCTTTGGGAGCTGCGCCAAATTTTTTCGTGGGAGATTCGGCAGTTCAGCAAACTTGGATGGATGGTTTGGCGCAATGTATTGCCAGGCTTCTGCCGACTTCGCATTTGAAATGCGTGAATACGCTGATTTCAGTCAGCAGCACTGTGAGACTTTTTTGCGTTTACTAAAAAACTTATTGACTAGGATGGCTCAGGAAATAATGCTAGACTCACATTGTGTCTTCTCTCAATTTTTGGAAGAACTTTTGGGGGTTCATCAAGATTTGTGGAGCCATCAAAAGGAGTTGAAAATTGCCAATAAATGAAGTGAATTAGTTTTTAATTCCGGAAATGATAATTATTCACATTGATGGGAGACGAGAAATTTTTTTTGGTTATCTGAAGTATTCTAAAGACATAAAGACGCATGTTTCTTTTTTTTTTTTTTTTGGTGGACCAGGAAAGAATTTTAGCACAGCTGTAAAAGGTAATGTGTCATGATGTGTCTTACATATTATTTTAAGATGCTGCTAAACAACTTGAACTATTGGATTGCATGTTGTTGTTTATTTTGCATTTTTATTTGGCAATAAAAGAATTTCGGTTTTACTAAAATGTTGTCAATAAAGGCACAACTTGGTTTTGTGGGACAAGTCCAAAAATCATAAGATAAAACGAGCAAGAGAAATATTATACCAATGCCTGATTTTTGCTCCAAAGTGCATCAAACACTGTTACTAATCCCAAAAAGTGCCAGAAATTTTACCAGCACAATTCCTAAATTTTATATTTAGACATGAAAAAGATGCTATATTTATTTAATGCCATGAAAAGGCTATTGCTGGATTTATTCTGATACAGATGGCACTTTGCAATTTGACCTCACATAATTCAGCCATCCTGCAATTCAACTGTCCTGTTGTTTGACCATCCCACAATTCAATGGTCAAATTTGCTGGGAGGTTGACTTGCAATTTGACCCTTACCCCACAATTTGACCTGCTTTGACCACTTTCTTTATTTTTACTTTCAAATTTCACAATAAAGTGTCTTGCAATTTGATCCTATAGTTCAGTAATGGATTAAGGTAATATTGCGAGTTACACCCTGTATTATTTCATCTAGAAACTAATATACAGTATAACTCTGTTTTATTCCTGTAGTTAAGTAACATTTGGTGCCTCTTTAATTTTTCTGCTAATCAGTTCTGTAAAGCTGTTATATTGTGAAAGGAAGGAATAAATAAGTGTGATCAAGGACAAAATAATTTATGACAAAAAATAATTATAGATGTATTAATTTGTCATTCTTCCGATAAAAGTTGTGTTGCATAATTATCTTTTGTTATACTACAGTACCGAATGTCATTTTTTTGTTTTTCTTGAAAGCTCCAGGAATTTTCGCTTTCATTTCCCAAATAAAAGAAAAAACTTGTTGGACGAATAATATGTTTCCCGGGATTTTTCCATCTTCCCGTTGTATATCACTATTAAATTCAGCAGTCACCACAATAATCTTCGAAGAAATCGCAGAAAATATCACAAAGAACTGGAGGCTTTCCTTTTTTTATAAATATTTCACAACAGATTAGATTCAAGCGAATATTTCGCGCATTTTTTTTTAATTGCTTTTTTTTTTCTTGGTCTGAAGGACCGAAACTCTGGTTAAAATTGCGCATTGCTCGTCAGTCAATCATTGTAAAAATCTAGAAAAAATTGAATTTTATTCATATTTGAATGAACTGATTTAAAAAAAAACATTCTTTACAAAAAGGTGACAGATTCGAACGGTCAGCAAGTGACAACAGGAACAGTAGCAAGCACAGGGATTTTCGGTCTTATCCGAAGCATCATTTCTACTCTGAACGTGTTTGAATCTCGCTGGCTTCGGATGATTCAAGCAGAAAATTGCATCATTCTCGCAAACGTCGGACTTTCCTGATTCAAATTATCGACTATTTGAAAATCCAAATGCCTAAATTATTACAAAAAATCATCCCTGTATTAATTTCTGACATGAATAAATTTTTTTGAACAACTCTACTCGTCATCATTTTTTCAAAACTCGGGAGCTTTTTCTTCGTCGAAAAACATATTTTGTATATCAGATAAATTCACAAAGTTTTAAACAAAAATCGATCATGATATTTCAAAATGAAAATCGTGGAATAAAAATGATGAAAAAAGTGACAAACAAGCAAAACATGGGGTAATTTCTCGGCTGAACGCATATGACTTCCGAAGGACGTTTTTAAATGACTGCAGACCTTCAAATAATTTTTATTACAACTTATGCCCAGCCATTAAATGATTTTGACAACGTCATTTCCGGCATTAAACCCTGTCAAACTTGACCGCATAGTTTAATGCGGCATTCATGTAAAAACAAGCAAAGAGTTCACGTCGAACTTGAGCTTATTTTTCTGAAAGAAATAAACACAGAAATTGAGAACGGAAACAAAATTTAGAATGCGTAAATTGAAGCATTCAGTTTTGTTTTTGGTCGCAGTTTTAAGTGACCATGGACTTTTTCGCTTCTGTGTCCAAGGAGCACCAGTGACATATTGGGTGAGTATTTCAATGGATATTGTTTTCTGCAAATTTTATGAATTTTTCATCACGGTTTGTTGTCGAAAATTGCAGACAAATGATGCGAATTTGCAGAACCTGGTTTGCAGGGCAGCGAGTAACGTCAACAACTGCAACAACTGCTTGACTGTGAGCGTTTTTATTAAAATTCGCGAATTTTAAAAATATAGAGAGAACAAAATAATGCATTTTTAAACATTTTTTAATTTTTGGAAATTAAATTGCAATTGTTAATTGAACCGAATAATGAGTCACCAAAAATTGTTTCATCACACGACTGGAGTAAAAATATTTCTTGCTTTACATTTCCTTTTCGAATAATTTTTGCATATTCATAATTAGGATGGATATCGTGAACCTAGGAAAAGTATGCAAATTTTCAAACTATGATTTCGTTTTATGTGTTTTTGCCGTTCTATGTATAGTAAGTAACATGCAAAAATTTCAACATTTGTACCAATGCTGTTCTGAGAAATTTAATTAAAAATAAAATGCATTGTTAATCGAATAAAGCCAAGCATAACTAGGACACTTGTCAAACTGGAACTTCTTCACTTCGAACGCAGGCTTCAATTTTTTGCACATTTGTTTTAAATATTGTTTATTTTCGTTTTCTTGGAAATTGTATAGGCTGGTAATAATGTCATTATTGAATAAAAATATTTTACCTAATTATAAATTAAGGCAGAATAAAATTCATTTTATTATTTTTTAATGTGCTAAACTTTTATGCGGATCAAGACGTTGTTTTATTTCTGGGACACCGTATATAGTTGTCTTCGAGATTACTCAATAATACAAATGAAATTAATTTCATTAAAAGAAGAATTATATGGATGAGGTGCACGCGTTTAGTTTGAATTTATTTTGCATTGCGTGAATTTGAAAGGATGATTTCATTTCGAAATAACTTCGAAAATCAGATGAATACGGGTTTTCAAATTAAATGAGATTAATTTTCGTTTCTGAATGAAAAATTTGAATATTTTTGAGAGGTACGAAAGTTGAGAGTCCAGCACGTCTAAACATTTTTTGTGTGCTTATCTTTCAGAAAACAGCACAAAAAGCGAATACGGTATTCGGTTTTTTGTGAGAGGTTAATTTTCCGTAAATTTGAAGGAAAACAAAACAGAAAATTTGATGGTTTTTTTGTGTGATTTCATTGATCTTTTGCTTCCTACTTTTTTCAAAAATTTTTCGCAGACACTGGGAGCAATGCCAAATTTTTTTGTGGGAGATTCTGCAGTTCAGCAGACTTGGATGGACGGTTTGGCACAATGCATTGCGCAATTTCTCCCATCTTCGCACTTGAAGTGCGTCAATACTCTCATATCTGCTTCAACCACAGTCAGTATTTTTATGACGAAAATTCGATTTTTTCTCCTCCATTTTGCCTCAATAAATTCGTAATATTATCTCTGAAAAGTCCTCAATATTGAAAAAAAAATTATCCAGTGAATTATTGAAACTCGCAGTTCCATATTAAAGCTAATAATAGTCGCATTTTTCGTTATTCAAAAACTTGAACTGGAACGAAACCAGTTGTATTTTTAAAAAAATGAGCATAACATATTGGAATGCTGTAAAAATGACGAAATAATGTCAGGATCATGAGCAGTACAGTATTTCCTTCCTTATTGCAATCAAATGGTGTCCCTTGAATATCTTCATGTTTTATCGATTTTTCCCCCGTCTTGATATCGTGACAGGTGACGACATCTGACGGCCAGCAAGTGAGAACAGGCACAGTTGCCAGCAACGGAATTTTCGGTCTGATTCGAAGCATCATTTCGACCTTGAATGTCCTGGACTTCCGCTGGGTCAAGATGATTCAAGCCCAAAACTGCATCATCCTGGCAAACATCGGCCTCTCTTGAATAAGAAACTCAATTTCTTCCAGAAAAAAAATCCATTTTATAAACGCATGATTGAAAAAAAATATACAGTATATCAGCAGACTCTCGGGAATAAAATGCTGGGACTGTCTCAAAAGTTCTGTTCGGATATTTTGAAATGAACTCATTTGAGTAAAATTATGTTTTCCAACCCATCTGCAATTCTTAATTTTCTGAGGATCAATTTTGAGTGTGTATCACTTCTGATGAAAATGGCGAATATATGCGAGGGTATGTTCAAAATACTTTCAAGAAATTTCCTCAATTCTTGAAGTCTTGTTTAAGAGATATGGGTGGAAATATTTTAAAAACATAAATTTATAATCAATTTCTGATCAACATTGTAGAAAAAGAAAAATTACAGTTGATTGAATATGATCACTGCGTGAAGCAGATTTTGTTGTTTTTCTTGCATATTTCAAATATGTTTGACATTCAAAAATGAAATCAGTGAAATATTATTTACAAGAATTTTTATATCTGACAGCTATGTTCCTTTAAAAAAATAATAATGGCAGGAATTTTTGTCAAGGTAATTATTCAAAAACCCCACACCCATGTGTAGGTGCAGACATGGATTTTTCAGGGTAAAATTTGCATGAATGAATGGATAAACAGAAAAACTTTATTTGCCGCTTTTCAGCGTTCACAAGGCACAATAACTAAGACTCCGGCATCCAAACCCCCTCCCCACCAAACTCAACTCCCCCCAAAGACATTCAATCACTTCAAATCATGAAACAAAGCACAAACCAATGACAAAAACAGAAGAGAACACACTCTCCAAAAAATAAAATAAAACTGGACATCCTGCATAAATCAATATGTTGGGTTTTATGCAAAAATTTGTATAAAACCCATTTCCAGACCCCATAAGTAAGATGTGGAACCCGTTTTTAGTGACTGAAAACTGCAACATTTCTAAAATAAAACACACCAGCATTTGAATTTTGACTCATCAAATTCAACCTGAATCAAATAAATTTTCAATTGTCTCCACTGCATGTTTAAAATTTTTTGGAAAGGGTCGATGTTTTCACTTAAGAATCAAGCACCCATGCACACTGACATTTGGATTTCAAAAACTGTGAAAAATATAGTACAGTGCAGTATTGTACTTGCTTGTGGTGTGATCACTTTGCCTTTTTCCTTTAAATTCTGAATATACTTGAGCAAATGCTGTTGTGACAGGATAAGGTTTGATTCCTTTTTAAAATAAAGAATACAGCAATCAGCCAGACTATGGCCAGGTTGCTTGAGACCATAGTGTATAGTTGGCATATTTGAAAAACGCAAGGATTTTGAAGCAATCAATTGCAAATGAGAGTTTAACGTCTTTTGCGTGAGACTGCCAAAAAGTGACTAATGATCAAATGGAAGGGAAATCAGCATTTGAAATGCTTTCCTAGGGAAATTTTGTCTCTGAGGACTGAATTATCCCAGGAAATCCCAAGAATATAGGAAAACGCTTGTACAGTATAAGAACTTGAGGTCAAACTTGGTCCCATGAAATTCCTAACAGATTAAATTTCTTTCAACAGTCTAACAATCCATCCTCCTTTGAAGTTGCATCTCTAAATTCAGACTTGAACTTATTCACTTTTTTCTAATTTCCAACAGATGCAGTACAGTGAGACCCGCACATGAGGACGCCTCAACATGAGGACAATTCAACATGAGGACATTTATTTTTCAACAAAAAAATCATAAAAAAGACCCAACATGAGGACACTGACTCAACCTGGGGACATTGCAGGATAAAATTCCAAAATAAATTTTAGGAAAATCAATTTTTATAA
>CAJPEX010005055.1:0-18215 GCA_905338405.1 Notodromas monacha | reverse complement strand
ATGAATGCTAGAGAGATAACAATCGGAGCAGATACTTGAGAGATGACCGGGTCCTGCGGATGCTGAGAAAATGTTCTGCCCGGGCCAAGAGAGAATAACCTTTTGGATTGGTTTGAACCACAGTATTCGTAAGATTCCCCAGGAAATTAGCACTGTGTTAATCGAAACGCAGCTAATGAAACGAGTTACATTTGGTCGCCTTGCAAGGAAATTAAATTTTCTGGTAAAATGAAGAATACACTTAACACAGAGCAGAAAGAAGTGCAGAAAATGAATCATAATTTTGCACTACCTTCTGAACATTTGGAGCTATGGAGTTTGAAACTCACGGCGAATTAAATTAACTTATTACTTTATTTTTCGGAGGTTAATTTAAATCAGTACGACCATCGTACTTCGAAAAATTACCTCCAAGAGAAATGCGTTCCTTAATACAATTTTTAGTAATTTACACAAAGCGTGTCTTCAAATGGCTATAAAAAGCAGTCAGCGAGGCAAATCTTACAGATTATTTTTATTAGCTATTTTCGAAAGTACTTCAAAAAATTTTAGGAATTGCACATGATTTTCCGACTGAAGAAAAACTTGCATTATTGAGGAGACGAAACGTTCAAGTGTCCCTGAGTTCATTCAGCTCACCCACCGCCAAAAAAATACGACCTTCGCACTAACTTTATTGAAGATTCAAAAAAGCCAAGCATAGTATAAATCAATAAAACATTTAGTTACAAATCTTTTTATAATATGAACTGTTGTTCTAGAAACCACGGAGTCGGCAGAATTTAAATATAAGCCCAAGGAAAAATTTTGTCAATTGTACCCCGCCAGTTAGGTTTTGTTTGATCAGCAATAGAGGTGAAATAAATGTAGCTAAGGTATGCACAAGTACAAATATTATCATCATTGAAACGTTGATTCGATCTGCTTCTCAACTTGAAAGCTTCAACAAATCATGGTAGAGGACGGCTCCAAATCGGCCAGCATATTTTTGTGGCTCAATATTTGCACGAAAGGTTATGAAGCTGACTCGTGAGCGAAGAGAAAACGAATAGATGTGAGTCGTCCCAGCTTCACAATAACACTCTGGGTTAGTCGTCGAACAATGCGTCAGACGTTTGCCAAGTATGCGTGTACCGAACATGGCCAACAAACCAGGAGCACGAGGCCAGTGAAACACATTTCCAGCTCATTGCTGTATGTATAATATGAACAGGCGCCACATGCCCACGGAAACACGAGTACAAAGCAGTTCTACGAGCAGGGCTTCGTCCGTTATGCTTGATTTTCCAGCAGCATAATTTTCCACGACGGGTCGACGAAACAAAAGGTGGAAATCTTTCCAATTAAAGAAAATGAAGAAGGTGAAATAAAACATAACATTGGTTCCGTTAACGAGCATTAAAAAAAAAAAAAAACCTTGAAGACAATACCGGGGGTGATGGTTCAAACACTTGGTCAGTAACTTGGATGGACTTTTTTGGTCGGCCTGAGAAGTTGCGGGATAAAAATTAGATAAAGACTCGAAGCAATTTGTCTCGGCTTTTATACTGTACGAAGAATTTTCTTCAGTTGCAGCAGTAACTTGGGCGACTAATCAATCATCAGTTAGTGTCAAGCTTTAAATTCAGCAACATCGTCACAACAATTTCCAAAGTTCACGACTTATTTTCACAGGAGCGTGGTTTTCAAACATAGGTCATAAATCCCCAAACATTTTGTATTTCTTCGGGAAGTGTTGTTCTCCGAGGACCCCACCTGTAAATACTGTACAAATACTTGAAAATTTGACATGGTTTGCTTATTTTCTCGAACAGCTGCGGCACATTTTCAACCGCTTTTTCTGACGTGAAAGCAAAAGGTTGAAAGTGTGTTAAGAAAAATGGCTGACGGCTGAACCTGCCAAAACAACAACAAAATCAGCAGAGCTGTGTTAATGATGAACAGCTTCAGTCCAAACCACGAAATTTAAATAGTGCGCTATCATGAAATTAAATTTGGAATTCAAAAAACCCTAAGACAGGGTTGAATTTTCCCAACAATGACTACAGATAGACTCTCTCTATACAACGAGTTTTTCTGCATAACGATTTATTTTTCCACAAGGATCTCTCTACCCATGCCACAGAGGTTCTCTACAACGAAATTATCTTTATAACGCATTTGCGTGGTCCCCTGAATTTCGTCGTAGAAAAATTCCACATGGATTACATACGAGATTCTGGTAAGTCATCAGGCTGATTTAATAAAACACCTTCCATCGACCGAATACACCGCCGATTTTCAATCTACTTCTGACGCACTGACCATTACGTGATAAAATACTGATCTAATATAATAAAATTAAAAAAGCTACGTCCACTTCCGCATTCGCTCTTGAAATTTTGAAGCACGGGACAGAGGAAAACTTTTAAACTAACCCCCTTTCAGTTGAGTCTTCAGAGGAGAGATCGAGGGGTGGCAGAATGTAATTAAGTCCCCCCAAGTACGAATTGCGGAACTGGCGACGACACGCGAGATTCGCACGCCGTATTACCGGCGCAGCAGATTTTCTGTATCGCCCGGAAATCAGCAGAAACGTGGGAAGCCCTGATCCTAGGTCGTCTGCCTCTTCTGCATAACGATTTATTTTTCCACAAGGATCTCTCTACCCATGCCACAGAGGTTCTCTACAACGAAATTATCTTTATAACGCATTTGCGTGGTCCCCTGAATTTCGTCGTAGAAAAATTCCACATGAATTACATACCAGAGTCTGGTAAGTCATCAGGCTGATTTTATAAAACACATTCTATCGACCGAATATACCGCCAATTTTCAATCTAGTTCTGACGCACTGACCATTACGTGATAAAATACTGATCTAATATAATAAAATTAAAAAAGCTACGTCCACTTCTGCATTCGCTCTTGAAATTTTGAAGCACGGGACAGAGGAAAACTTTTAAACTAACCCCCTTTCAGTTGAGTCTTCAGAGGAGAGATCGAGGGGTGGCAGAACGTAATTAAGTCCCCCCGTCATGCTTAACGCCTTGACCGCTGCTGTGCGCTCTAAGCGTGCGGCATAATGGCCGCGTCGTCTAAAAGACATAGCGGGCCTTTAGTCGTCTTTGCACCCTTCGGGACTAGGATCCAGCAGACGGAGCAGCTGGAAATCACCGACAACCACGCACCACCAAGCATTGTCCTCGTGGGAATGGTGGAACGGTCCTCTCTTCCTCTTCTTCTGATTTTTTTCCAAGAGGGGGGAGAGGAACACGCGCATCGGCATTCACGCAAACCGCGAACAAACAGCCCGAAAAAAGGGAACCGAATGAGAATACTGTATATATACATGTATGGGGAAGGATTGAAGGGATTTAGGGAGTTTATTACACCAACGGGAAACAGAAAAAGCCGAAATGCTGGGCAACATTTCCATCGAGGGAACCACGTGTCTGACTGGGAGCTATTTTCCGATCAACAGCTATTCCACGAACACTGTACGAGATCATTCCTAGAAGAAAATTTTGACGGGATATTTCTACTGAAAGCTTCAACAGTATAGTGGGACCCCGAGATGCGGACGTAATTTGTGCTCGGACCTTGTCCATGTGTCAGATCGTCTGCATGTTGGATCTCGTTTTCCCGTAGAGTTCAATGCAAACGTATTTAATGAGTCCCCCAAAAATTAAAGAAAAATCGTATCCCTCAAGTTAAAGATATAGAGAAAAACTGTACAAAAGAATAAAACACAGAATCTGATCTTTTGGCATCAAAAGGAGCTCAAAAGCAAAGAACAAGAATGAATCTTGATATAATGTGCAACGATGATGTGAAAAAAATGCGAATAAAGAAGCCCAAAATCAGCCTTTTTTCCAATAATGAATTCGATTAAATTTACAATTAAATGTATTTTATATTTTTGTGAGTACTGCATGAATAGCTCAATTTGTTCAAGTGGCATCACAATTTTAAAATAATTCGATTTTTCTGGAGAAGTCAGCGAAGTACCCCTGTATCTTGAGCCATTGTCCAGACGTCGGGTCAGGTTTTTGCTTTTCAAGTGTCCCTCAGTCGAATCGTCCGCATGCCGGGGTCTCACTGCATTCGTTTTGTAAACGTCAGCCCAAATAGTTATGAAGGGACCCGTAATGAAGTGAGCTCATAGGCCGTATCCAGGCTAATGTTGAAAAATTGCCTTATTTCCTCATTTATACACATTTTTTTTTCTAAAATGCAGCAAATTAAAGGGAGTTCTGAAGATTCCGGAATGGTTCATCAAGACCTGAGCAGAAAAGCAGGCATCATCAAACGCACCTGGCCTTAAATCTTGAATTATGTGAATTTCAGCCCTTAGCATCTTATTTGTTTTTAGACTAATTTACGAGTCCAAAGAATTGAAGGGCACGAACTTCGGGTTTAACGTCGTTTCTTTTACAGGAAGAGAAGGAACCCTGTACTCCGTCGGAAAATGCTTACCTTATGTAACACAAGGAAGTAATATCACGCCAATGTCAGAATTTTTAAATTAACTCAACTTTTAGGGCGTATTTTTTCATCTCTCATCAAGTTTAAATTTTATGGATATGCTGAAGATATTCGAGTCATGATTTTCATTGGCGAAAATTGTTGAAAAATAGACTGAAAGCACAGCCGAAATTTCGCCTAAGAAGCGACAATGAAATAGACGCGACAAAAGGATTTTCATCACACATTTATCCAGAATGACAGTTTAATTTAGACGTTCGCCGTGAGTATTTAATCGACCGTGTTTATTATACGATTTTCGTTTTATAGACTTTTTTCGCATTGCTAACTACGCGTCTCGATGACGACTGAAGATGAAAAGTTCGAAAAAGCTCAACGTGTAATATTATCTGTCCTTTTTAACGACCAATTCTTAAGCGTCACCAGGGGGTATAATCAGCGGCATTTGGATAATTCTTCAGCTCTGACTAACAAAATTTGCCCTTGGCCCCCAACGTCCCTGATGTTCCTACTAAACCTGGGCTCGGCTACTTCTTCTATTTATATGTTCATTAAGCATATTCTCCAGCAACCGGCTCGTTACACGTTGTCGTTAACTGACGTGATAGATGACGACTCCAACCTGAACCAGGCGGAGTGTATTAACGCAGTATAAATTTTGTTAACAACGTCCCGAATTTTTTTTTTCAAAGATGAGAAAAAAATACGCGATTGAAAATTCCGACGCATTAATTAAAATTTTGCGGAGGCTGAACAAATATCCTGTTTCTCTTGAGAAAATGCAGTAAGTTACAGTTTCAAGACAGTTCGTCAAGAAGCAAGAAAAGTACCGAACTTCATGAAAAAGGGGCGACGTGCATTGAACTCGGCATTTATTGAGAGACAGCTGAAGTTTTACGGCTTCGTAAAAAACAGCGTCTCATTTTTATGCCTCCTTCTTTGAAACCACGCCGAAAATAAAAATCACGACCAAATTTCCTCAAACAGATGGAGAAAAATCTGGAGACGTTTTAGTGGTTGACCAACCAAAAGAAAAAAAAAAAACATAGGCGACCAATTTTGCAGTCAATCATGTTGAAGTTCGGTACTAACCTTGGCAACTGCGAATGACCGAACAGTACTTTATTTCCGTCTTCCTGCTATCAACGCTGAAAAAATTACTTAGCAATCGTCTAATTAAACTCATTCAGTTCATAACATAATGGCATAAATGAGATCGTGGTACGCGACTTCACATTCGAATCATTTGGAACTAAGATCAGAAAAATTTCGTCAAAAACCATATACAGTACATTAATGTACCCACAAAAGACAGGCGCCCCAGTTTTGGCAGTTTAAATTTTAATTTACTGAAAATACACATGAAATATGAATTTTGCATTTTATTCGCATGTTTCCATCTGAAATATTACATTTGTCATGGTTATTTTCAAAGCTCAATTAAATTAATATTAAATTTAACTTTTATTTGGGCCTACATTCATAATTTCAAAAATTGTAGTTTCCAAATTTTTGAAACTTCGACAGACATGATTTGACAATGACTTGCTGTAAAATTTGGAAGAATCGTCATGATCAAATTTTATCTGAGCATGACGCTTGCCCCAATTATTTATGGTCCCATAAACTTAAATTTTTGTTTGGCAAAGGTGATTCATTATGCCTAGTCCCATGCGGATAATTCTCTTTAATTTCATTATGTGGTGGTCTGGAATAGTTAGGAAGTTTTATGGGATAAGCCGTGAGTTGAATTTTAGACGCAAGATTGATGAGCAAATTTCGTGGTCATTTGTGAGACTCATGTATAGAACTGAACTCAGAAGTTATCTCGATCGGTCACGTACTGTAACAGCACCGAAAAGCTGAATTTTTTGCTGAAAAAGAAGCGGGACTTTTGCNCCCCAACGTCCCTGATGTTCCTACTAAACCTGGGCTCGGCTACTTCTTCTATTTATATGTTCATTAAGCATATTCTCCAGCAACCGGCTCGTTACACGTTGTCGTTAACTGACGTGAGAGATGACGACTCCAACCTGAACCAGGCGGAGTGTATTAACGCGGTATAAATTTTGTTAACAACGTCCCGAATTTTTTTTTTCAAAGATGAGAAAAAAATACGCGATTGAAAATTCCGACGCATTAATTAAAATTTTGCGGAGGCTGAACAAATATCCTGTTTCTCTTGAGAAAATGCAGTAAGTTACAGTTTCAAGACAGTTCGTCAAGAAGCAAGAAAAGTACCGAACTTCATGAAAAAGGGGCGACGTGCATTGAACTCGGCATTTATTGAGAGACAGCTGAAGTTTTACGGCTTCGTAAAAAACAGCGTCTCATTTTTATGCCTCCTTCTTTGAAACCACGCCGAAAATAAAAATCACGACCAAATTTCCTCAAACAGATGGAGAAAAATCTGGAGACGTTTTAGTGGTTGACCAACCAAAAGAAGAAAAAAAAAACATATGCGACCAATTTTGCAGTCAATCATGTTGAAGTTCGGTACTAACCTTGGCAACTTCGAATGACCGAACAGTACTTTATTTCCGAGAAGGACGATAGTTGCGACTTTTTTAATGAATCGTTAGCAGATTAATTTGAGTAAGTCAAGTATTGTATTACCGTATTTACTCTAGCACCATGCGCTGAAGTGTAAGCTTAGTAAACCTTGATTCTCCAGAAAAATTTCGTCAAAAACCATATACAGTACATTAATGTACCCACAAAAGACAGCCCCCAGTTTTGGCAGTTTAAAATTTCAATTTACTGAACACACAAATGAAATATGAATTTTGCATTTTATTCGCATGTTTCCATCTGAAATATTACATTTGTCATGGTTATTTTCAAAGATCAATTAAATTAATATTAAATTTAACTTTCATTTGAGCCTACATTCATAATTTCAAAAATTATAGTCTCTAATTTTTGAAACTTCGATTGACATGATTTGACAATGACTTGCTGCAAAATTTGGAAGAATCGCCATGAACAAATTTTATCTGAGTATGACGCTTGCCCCAATCGTTTCTGGTCCCTTAAATTAAAAATTGGTGTTTGGCAAAGGTGATTAATTATGCCTAGTCCCATGAAACGAATCTCTTTCATTTCATTATGCGTTGGTCTGGAATAGTTGAGAAGTTTTAAGGGATAAGTCATGAGTTGAATTTTAGACGCAAGATTGATAAGCAAATTTCGTGGTCATTTGTGAGACTCATGTATAGAACTGAACTCAGAAGTTATCTCGATCGGTCACGTACTGTAACAGCACCGAAAAGCTGAATTTTTTGCTGAAAAAGAAGCGGGACTTTTGCACGTTCGACTGGCGGGAATCCCCCAGATTTTTTTCCACGGGGAAAACCCCCCTGAATTCTACGCGAACCCCCCAACTACACCGGGGGGATAACCGCATTCCTGCATGATGATAGTCCAACGACGCGCCCAACATGTTGCCCTCGTTTCTCTTCCACAAAACAATCCAAGGCAACGGATCTGCGGAGTCCACATGGCATCAAACCCCACTAGTCGAGCCAGTCGACAAGCTCAGACTAATTGCCTCTTCCCCCTTTCATCGGCGGTACATTAAAAAAAAAATAAGCGGTCAATCGAAGGATGATTTACACCGAGAGTCTATCAAACCAGATGAAAAGGAAGGTTTCAGGTCAGCTGTAAGAGCCATCAAGTGAAGTCGTTTCCCCCGAGCGGCGATTAGAAAGAAGTGCAGTACTTGCTAATCAAGAAGCTGCTCATCCGCTTTCTCGGATTGGAATCCGCGAACATGATTCTCGATTTGCGTTAAAATAGTTCGAGCGAAAATAATCAACCAGATCAATGTCTCGGTTGTCGAGCAGCATTACTTGTCATTCCGGGAATGGTAGAGAATTGATATTAACTCACTTAATTTTCGTATTTAATCAAGCATGAAACACGCTTTTTTTTTCAAATAATCAACCAGATCAATGTCTCGGTTGTCGAGCAGCATTACTTGTCATTCCGGGAATGGTAGAGAATTGATATTAACTCACTTAATTTTCGTATTTAATCAAGCATGAAACACGCTTTTTTTTAAAGTCCAAATTGCCTAGAAAAATCAGGGATGGCAATATTTAATGGCGGTTTACATTCGATGTTCTCTTGTACGCATGTCGTTTCACGTCGAAAACTGTTTCTTATTTTATGGCGGACCTAATTTAATGATATTGAAAACCAGGAATTTTTAGAAAATCTGACTTTCATCGACTTCTTGCCTTTTTGTTACCTTACTTTCGACGTCAAATGAAACATGGAATGTTGAATTAGAATGTCAGACGACTAGATAGAAAAGGATGATGCATATTCAACAGCGGCGGTTGGGGATCACAAATGGAGAATAATGAAGCCACGACCTTTTCATGCGTAACAACGCATAAATCTGAAGTTTATAAAACATCCTTCCGATATAAAATTATTTTCAAAAGCCTTTCAGGGGAATGGCAAAGAAATCATTTCGAAAGAGAAGATGAGTATGGATCTGGTGATTTCCATGCACGGATTTCGACGGATTTCTTAGCCACAAAAAGAAACTGGGGAACTGCAACGGAGATTCGACAAGCAAGATCGATGAAAATCTGCTATTTAGCAAGTGCATTTACTTAAAAATGAAGGTAAATCTTAAAATGTACGATGACTCATACTCGATCGAAGATTACACAAGAATTGCTTTTAGGATTTTGGGAAAAATAAAGCTTTTTACCGTTCTTTCGACAAAGCTGCACACGCCAGAACAGAGGAATCAAGGTCAAAAAATCGTAGTCAAAGTCGGAATCATGACATTTGAAAAACGGCGATTCGAATGTAGCGCACTCACGTCATCACATCTTTCCGGCCAATTTTCCACGTAATATATAGCATTGCGATGATAGCACTAACCTGGATTTCGAAGTCCAATGTGCTCAGGATTCGGGCAGCAAATCTCCGAAGTTTTGGCTCAACGACACTTATTTCGTTCACTTGGGTAACTTCGTAGAGTACACTCAGTTTTATAAACACTGTCTTTCTTCCCACAAGTTCCACTCGCGAAGCGCACAAAAAAGCCACTAGAAAATGTCTGTAAGGCTTCAAAGCATACATTGAAATTAATTTGTGGAGTTTCTTTGTCAGTGAATCAATATCCAGTGCGAAACTTCCGTTTTAATCTGACTTGGACACGAAAAAAACCAGCATGCACTCCTCGCCGCCGTTCACGCGTTGAAACAAAGTACGGTGGAAAAATTAGCCAGGACAAAGTGGTCTCTCAAGATTAATTTTTAAGAGAAAGGGAAATGTGCCGGAAAGTTTAAAGAAGGGGCTGATTTATTGTTATTATTTCTTTTACAAGCTTACAGTAATTAACTTGGTTTGAGTAAATTGCTTCAATCCGAATTTTTTGTTGTGGAAAATAGGACCTCCGGCAACAAGCGAGTTTTTTTTCAGTTCTCAACTTCGAAACGGACGTGGCCTCAGCTCAAGTGCAGTATAGAATTGGTTGATTCCTGGAACTCGGGACCGATACCCTCAGGGAAGGGATACAATTCCGCTCCAGAATTCCAGCCTTCACGAAGTCTTTCCCGTCACTTTTTCCGAATCTACGCAGTAGTACTGTACCATAGTCGGAATTCATCTACAATATCACAGCTTCATTGTTTCCGATAAATATGGAAATGATTCACATCGTTTGACCTGTTCAGACTAGATGAGCTTCGTTTATCGAACAAGACAGCCAACCTGGCCCTGCACCCCAGGCAAAAAAAGGGTCACCATAAAAATTGGATCTTTCAATGTCATTGGCCCTGAGAAAAGCCTTCCTGACCAGACGCGGGCGGACTCTGTGGTTTTTTTTCCTTATAAGGAAATTTGTCCTGTGACGGATCCCGGTGTTAAAATAAAGTTTGTGTACGGATGTCAATGTCGTGATATACCTAAAGACAATAATTCATTTTGCTGCTACAACAGGTGTTGTGGTATACTGTACTTCGATCAACAACAGAACCAAGAATATCTCCTGCAGGTTTCTTTCAAGCAGTAGGGCACCCATTTCTTTACGCCATCCGCAGAAGGACAGCTACTTTTTTTTTTAAAGAATTTAATATTTCTTCATTGGTGGAATATCTGGGTGGCTGGAATAACGTCGTCAGGCCTAACCTCATTAGTCTGGAATAATTTCGTCGCAAATTAAACTCGTCGCGGAATATCGTCGTCATGAATAACCTCGTCTTTATGTATTACCCCAGATGTTGGGACTTCAAGAATTTTTGATGTACATGAGGTTGGTCCAGTTTTGGAGTGCGGGAAGCATTTTTTTTACCAGTTTGTTCCAGGATGGGCTTGACGACAGTAATCCGGTGTCGGAATTACAACATTATTCCACCACCCCAAATATCTTTACCAAAAATATGTCTAGCACTCCCATCTGTCAATTAACTTGAAGCTGGATTATAATTTTCTGATGAATTTTTCAATCAGATGTTCTTGAATGGATTTCCTTTTTTATTCCACCACCCCAAATATCTTTACCAAAAATATGTCTAGCACTCCCATCTGTCAATTAACTTGAAGCTGGATTATAATTTTCTGATGAATTTTTCAATCAGATGTTCTTGAATGGATTTCCTTTGTTATTTAGAATTCAGCTTGATTTAACCAAGTCGGAGAAAATCAGGGGTGTTACATTTTCTCAACTCAGATAACTTACTCAGAAAGTGTAAAAAACAAGTAAGGGCAACACCCATGCAGTAGTGGCCATGAAAATTGGGCAAGTTTGTAGGCTGTGCAATGAAATGACCAGAAGTCATATTCTGGTCTAGTTTCTAAATTTTTTCAGCAGAAAATGTGTACATGGTCATTTTTTTGGTTATTCCTGAAACCAACTACACACAGTATATTAGTGCATGTATTACAGCTCATTCATGCAAGTCATACTATGACCCAGTCACTCATAGTTCCAGAATGCTTCACTGACACAAAATAATCTGCAAATCAGTCTCCTCAATTGGATTTTTTATTTTCATTGGATTTCTTGCCATCCAAATGATGCAAATTACATGCTGCTTTTTTCTTGGACATTGATTTATTAAATAAATTGTTCTCTACAACCAAGTAGATAGTGAATATGATATTTTCATCACATGTCACCAGGCATGACTAGATCATGGCAGGATGTGAAAAAATTATGAATTACTGCATAATAGATTTCACAAAAAATATCTACATTTCACTCATAGATTAGCTTGGAAGTGAATTTT
The DNA here is from genome assembly GCA_905338405.1 of Notodromas monacha. Taxonomy (NCBI): domain Eukaryota; kingdom Metazoa; phylum Arthropoda; class Ostracoda; order Podocopida; family Cyprididae; genus Notodromas; species Notodromas monacha. The sequence goes on along the minus strand of CAJPEX010005055.1, from coordinate 6,495 downwards.
CAGAAAATCAAGTTTTATAGTGGCTCTCTAAAAATTTGAATCAACATTTGTCAATCATGGTTGCAATGTTTTTGCATTTCTTTTATAGAAGGGCTTATTGTTGCTCAATTTTGTTCATTCATGAGCTGGAGAATCAGGTATTAGAAAAACCTTTTTGCATTATGAATGTTCATGCTGTCCTGTGCTTTGATCAAGTCCTGTGCTTACTGAATTTGTTTATTCATATTTAATTTACACCACTGCTTGAATTTTCATATACTTTTGATCTCTTGAGCATTCCAGAATTGCATTACACTCCTGGGTCCCATCAAATCTTCCAATGAAGGAGACTGATTGCAGATCGTTTTGTGTCAGTGAAAAATTCTGGAACTATGAGTGACTGGGTCATATTGTATGACTTGCATGAATGAGCTGTAATACATGCACTAATATACTGTATGTAGTTGGTTTCAGGAATAGCCAAAAATTGACCATGTACAAATTTTCTATTCTGGAACTATGAGTGACTGGGTCATATTAGTATGACTTGCATGAATGAGCTGTAATACATGCACTAATATACTGTGTGTAGTTGGTTTCAGGAATAGCCAAAAATTGACCATGTACAAGTTTTCTGCTGAAAAAATTTTAGAAAATAGCCAAGAATATGACTTCTGGTCATTTTATTTCACAGCCTACAAACTTGCCCAATTTTCATTGCCACTGCATAGGTTATGCCCTAACTTGTTTTTCACACATTCTGAGTGAGTTATCTGAGTTGAGGAAATGTAACACCCCTGATTTTCTCAGACTTGGTTAAATCAAGCTGATCTATGTTAGGTTAGTTTGCTCTGTCACTCTTTTGATTCTGCATTAAAACAGGTTTGAAGTTGCTTTTGATCATGAAGCTTGCATTAAATTTCTCAGACAATGATTAATCACAAATGATTAAAATTCCCATGAAAAATACTTTCAAATTCTAAATGAGGGATAAATTCAATTTAATAACTGATTGAAAAATTTTACAGAAAATTAGAATCCAGCTTCTCAAATTAATTGACATATGTGAGTGATAGATGCATTTTTGGCACAGATATAGACGCATTTCTGGCAAAGATATTCCTGATTGCTTTCCTAATCCTATTCTCCAGAAACATTAGACTATGAATCAACTCTCAGAAGCCACCAATGAAGAAATATCAAATTCTTAATGAAATAGTTCCGTTGACCTTTTACAGATAACCTGAAGAAATGGGTGCCCTATTGCCTGAAAGAAACCTAGGCCAGATATCCTCAGTTCTGCTCTTGAAGTAAGGTATACCACAAAACCTGTCTGAGTGCAATGGATAACAACTATACCCATTCACAATATTTGGCATGACCTGAATGGTTACATCAATAAAATTGAAAGAAATTGCTAGTTTTCAATGCAAAGTGAATAATACTGTCTAATGGATAGCATGTGATTTTTAAAATTCTTTTGCATATATATGTACTTGTCTGTATGACAAGCACAAACATCTTTGAAAATTACCCAGGAGTCAAAGTTGACGCGGGAATTCTGAGGACAGTCAATACATTTCATCAGCAGCAACACTTTCAGGCAGTTGAATTTCTGTGTCCCCCAAAAACCAAGCACTCCTGCAGAAAGCTGCAAAATTTTTGAGGGATTTGATGAAATCAGCGGCCGTCTTAAACAGGGCGGCCAGCCCAGGAATGAAAGGACTTTTATCCCTCGGAGTCAATGGACCCCTTTTTTTCGAAGGGTAAGCCCCTCGGTGGATAGAAATGCCAAATGTCTGGGAGACTATATAAAAAATAATAATGCGGTTCAAAATCCAAGTACAGTATTCCTTCTTATGCAAAGTGAAATTAATGTGAGTATTATTATTTCAGTATGTCATCATCTCTTCAATCTGCAGAACCGGTTTCGTGACCGAATGGGATTAACCAATTTGCAGGAGAAAACTGAAAAGTAGACGAAAAAAATCGAAAATTGATCTTCTAAGGAACAATTTTCAACAATTGAATGTCGACTTCGTTCGAATTGGTCTGCGATCCAGCTTTGCATTTCCAAGAGTATCCATTTAATTTCCCCGTATTTTCTTTTATTTCCGTCTTATCTCTCTCATTCAGTTTAGAATGACCTCTATTGCCAAGATGATATTCAATAAAATTTGTCTTGTTACAGTAAGCCATCCATTCTGCCTTTCGGGCAGGTAATAATACAGTAGTTTTATATATACACGCTCCGGATGGAAGACTCCTTTTTCATCAAACCAGCAACTTACTTGAACTCAACAATTACAGCAGTATTCGAAAAAAAGCGAGATGAAGTAGAAGCGCATTCCGACTACGAACTGTACTGAAGCGCTTGATCTTATAATATGCATTCAGTCACACTTCAACAACACTTGCTCAAGGTTTGTTCTCTTACAGATTACGGTTGGTTCGCTTACAGTGTTTGCCAAAAGATATAAATCGTACACGTAAAAGAACTCATTTTTGATGTGCTCAATTTCAAATTCTTTGGCAGATTCGCTTAAGACATGCGCACCAAAGCTTCCATACATGATTCTCTTTTATTATCCGGTGGGTAAAATGTTTACTCTCTTTCATGCGTAACTTTTCACGTCACTGCATGTGCCACTCATGCTGGGAAAGTCTGCCTCTATACCAGAAAAATTAGCTGCGTAATACTTCAAAGATGTCCAATTAAAGTATTTCCACTGGATAGAAAGCCCAACTCTCGTAGTCTGACCACCCCCGATTCCCTATAGAGCCGAAAATACACGAAACTTCGTCAATTCCCTGCTCAAGCCAATTCAAAAACTCCTCATAAATTCGGCCTCAATAATCATGTTGGATGCCACTTGAAAGATACCCGGGGATGTTGCACGAATGAGGGATAATGCAGTCCCTGGTCTGAACTAATTCTATCTAAAACACTGAAGTCACACGCACCAATGTTTTCCACACATGCACAGCGATACCTCCTTCGCGGACAGCCCGAACACCGGTGGAAGACTGAAGGCGCCCGGCGACCAAGACTTGGAGCGAAGCTTCTGGCCTTGAGGCGGACGAGCGGCGCGAGTCGCGCGCTTCGGACGGAGAAATCTAAGAAACAAGATTCATGTTGGTGAAGCACAGTACAACAGAATATCAGTTACGAACTTACGAGTACAGTACATACTTTATAGTATTTGTTTTATATCTTAGTCTCGAATGGCGTAATTTTGTCCGCATGCATTCTTCACATATTCACAAAATCACTATGGAGCCACATTGATGAATTAAGGTACAGTACTGTGCGTTTATTACGGCGGGTTCAAACAAGCCTCTCTTATGATGTTCAGGCGATGTAATCAATGTTGCATTAATGCTCTCCGCGCCTTCCGTGAATTATCTCGAGCTTGGATGTGGGCTCCTTTTTACTACACTCACTGAATTTCAGTTCTGTGTACAGGAGTTGAAATGCCAAATAAGAACTGTTCGAAATTTCCTGAATATCTACTATAGAATTCACGAATGCATTCGCGAAAATAATAAATAGGCAATTCGTAAAACCATATGAGTAAAGAAGTTTCAAAGTCGTACGACTTCTCAAGAAAAGGGAAAATTTTTAAAGCTCCTAGAATCCTAAAATACTTTCTCTTCATTCTCAACTCTGCGTCATGTTCGAGTCGCAGATAAATTTCAGATCTGTAAAATTAACTCAGATCAAGCAAATTTATCACATTTGCCGCAAAAAATGTAACCAAAATACTTTGAACCTTTCCGATGAAAATACGTATTCTTCATATAAGACATTCTTTATATTTTCGAAATACAGCTCATTTCTTCACACAATAAAAAACCGTAAACACGTACATTTAGACACAGAGAATTTTCAGATACCGTAACTCGAGCTGCTCTGATTGATTGAGCCCTTCTTAAACTACTCAACAGTCGACACTTATTCCTGTAAATGAAACCAGATTCAAAATCGAAATTAACAAATCCCAATAATTTCCATATTTATTGTTCCGCGGAAAAAATCATTTGCAAGGCTTGTTTTCAATGCGAATGTCGATCCCATTCTGAAGATTATAATTTCTTTTTGAAAAGTATTCATAAATTTTTGGACTTCAAACTTTAAATCTTGAAAAGTGCATGAGGATTTTTGTCATTTCCTGCGCGCGGAACTTGAAATGCGTGCTGGCAGATTTTCATGTACGGTACGTGCGCTGGCAGATTTTCATATTGATGATTCGAATGAACTTGGCGTTTTTTCGCGGTGCATTCGTTTCAATGGCGGAAAATGGCAGGAAAAATCCACACTTCAGTGGCACCGCTTTTCATTCAAGAGAAATATAGCTACGGAATTCAGTGATGAGTATGATGACTGATGAGTAATGCTTGTTATGCTTCATCCCTTGCCGCCATTAAATCGGCATTCATTGCTATGCTCGTGTCCTGTGATATTGTAGAACTGAAAAAAGAGCGACATCTAGACCTTGTTTTATTGAACAAGCATTCAATATTTCATATTTCCAAGCTTCATGGCACGATTAGTTGTTTACTTCTCATTTCGCAGATGTAAAGTTAAGAATAGTAATTTTTGAATTGCTTAATTTGGAAATTTGGCCGAAGATAGTCATCTGTATAACAGATATTCAATCCATAAACACTTCAAAATTTTTCGATTAACAATTTTAACAATTTTGAATGTATGCCTTAGCTAGATCAATTTTATGTCATGTTGGAAACTTCCCTTCAAATCTCAAAAAACAATTTTCGAATCATACTGAATTTTAAAAATTCAGATACAGTAATTCGAAGCAGTTTGAAAATTTGGATCAGCAGAAAGTTCATGCATCCTGAAGAAGAAAGCATAATGGTTTTTTTCTCATTGGATCGATGATGTCAGCGCTTGAGTCAACGTTTAAAATTTGATGCACAGATTCTGGAAAAAATGTGCTGGGTTTTTAAACAAGCACTGAATAAATTTAGTCGTAACTGCTTAATCAAACCAAGTATGTTCGATGATGCATACAGATGTTGAATTTCTGGAACCATGGAAGTTCTTAAACCAACCTAAAATTATTCAATTGGTATAATTCCGAAAAGAACAACGAGTGCAGGTAAAATGTTGAAAACTTCTGATGTGATACCGAATGCGAAAAATGAATGAAATTCTGCATTGGCCATTACATCGGAAATTTTCACGAAGAGCTATAATTGATTGTTGAAAAGTATTGATTCATAGAATTACAATACTGTACTCCGTCAATATGAAGATGTTTTCTTGATGATGCGCAGAAACCAGGCATCCTATGAATATATTCTATTAACCATCCCTTTTCCGCAAACAGTTCGTGTTGTGCAACTCAGAAGAATAAAGTATTTTACTGGACAAAGGGTGGCGATTCCACTTTGCTTAAGTGATAACATGGGACTAAACCTACAACTGCCGCCTTATAAGCAGGGAGCGTACTAAAAGGAGTACGTTGAAAGAGGTGTATTTACAATTCAACTTACGGACACGAACTGAATCTGGTGTGAATCTTTATTCATCTTTACTTGGCCTTATTGCATCCGATTGTTCCAGAAACTCTGCATCATCTCCGGGTCTGTTCTGCATGGTGGGCAACTGAGCTGCTTCAGTCTCACAGTTGCGAGGTCGTCGAGATGAAGTTCTTTGCTGTGCTTTTGGTGCTTTCTGTCGCAGGGGTTTTTGTGGGAGCCGAAGACAGTGGTGAACCGCCTCTACGGGTCCAGTCACCGCCGTACACCCCAGCCAAAGTCGCGAAGAAGTTCTGGCAAACCGACGGCAAACAACTCCTCGCGGAGTACTCTCAGTCTGGCGGTGGCGTCCTACAGCGACGCTCAGCGAGGAAGATTGAAGAATATGATTCATTTGACCTGGAGCAGCCAAGGGACATCAAATTCACCAAGATCAATGTCCCGGGCACTAGATACACAGAGACTGCATGTGAGTATTCTTTTCCAAGAAAAAAACGGTTTGTCTATAAAGCAATTCTGGCGCATTTCGAATTCTGAGTCAACAGACAATGCTGTTTTCTGCGGGTAAATGAAACCTGGCATACCCAATGACTTATTTTCAGAAAATTAATGATTCGTAAACCTTTTCAAAGCATTATAGTCAAGTAAGCCACACAGTGAGCATTCAAAAAATCTTCGAAAAGTTCATTATTCAATTCATGTGACGAAATAAGTCAAATAGACTTATCTATTTCGCCAGCATTGCCTTCTCAAATTTTTTCAATCTCTCATTCACCGTGAACCCGTATTTTCCATCACATTTTTGTGAGTAATTTCAAATTTTTGCTTGTTTTGAATTTTAAAAATGGGTGCGAGTATGAAGAAATATTCGCTTTATCTAGTATGGCTTCCGACTATTGGAACAGTTTTGCCGCAATTTCCCAGAAGAGTTTTTCTAATTCTAATGGATCAGATAAAAATTGTAAATTCTATTTTTTTCTGCACTACAGTACATTACTCATTTTATTTTTA
>CAJPEX010005054.1:0-18237 GCA_905338405.1 Notodromas monacha | reverse complement strand
TGTTTGCTGTGTGTCTTGGAAATTATCCTCTGTAGTTGTTTGTGTTGTGCTTTGAGTGTTATCTTCAGCAATGTACAAAGTTGTAGAAAGAACTAGAGATTGATAATTACAGTGTTAGAAAAGTTTGGATGCAACATTGAATGTTTTCTCTTCTACCACTATCCTTCCTTTGCTGTTCTCTATGTTTATCTTGGAAAAAACCAACGAACGGACAAACCTGGAGCAGATGTCGCCTCTGTTCTCGGACGAGCTTCGATGCATCTCCATGGGACGACAACGCTCGTCATCCCGTCTTGACGCCCAACGCAATGCGCTGGCCCCGTCATCTCCACCTTCTGGAATGACCCAAGCAAAACTATCACACCTGTCCTGACATCCATCTTTTCTACAACTTACTTCAAGCCCTTGCTGCCTGACGCAGTCCAAGTCCAACACTTGTCCTGAAAAGCTGACCTTCATCCCATAAAGGTCCGCCTGGCCGACGTCGTCATCACAAACATCGACGCACATCAGTGCCCCCTGGTGCTCGTGACACTGCGCTTCAGCGCCAATGTCTCCCAACACCAACAACCCGACGACAACAGCAACAGCGAACTTCATCTGTGAAAATGGAACGCGAAATTGTTATTTATTTTCACTTCGAGATTTCGCCGACTTTTACTTTTACTCACTTTTGCTTTTGAAAAAGTTTTTCACTTGCACTAGAACTGCTGCTGACGACCTCTTACCTCGCGAACGGGAAGACACTGAAAAATACGACGCAAAAAACATTTTTTTTAATTCCCTCTAGGAGACCCATCACTTCCAAATTCGAGCAACGTCGTACGAGACGACGAATTTAACGGCCGTCGTACTTTTTGAACATTTGCTGAAAGAAAACGGTTGCTTAGAAAAGAATGAAATTAATAGAGGAGGCTACTAATATTAATGAGAAGCTCACGTAAAATTACCAGCAATAACGGAGGATGTGAAGTTGTGAAGACTTCCTGTAGACTGAGGAATGGAAGCAGGAAATGGCCCCAGTGTCGATCCTTGCCATTTCCCCCTCCAATGGATTGGTAATAACAATTACCATATCCGTGAAAAAGCTCTTAGGAGCCTCAGAGGGTTCACAAGGAGAAAAGAGCTCAGTAACACTTGTGTTCGCACTTGGTGTTCACTTTTGCTTTTGCTCTGAATCAACTGGGAAAAAATTTTGCTGAGTGAAAAAGACGGAACTTTTTCTTTTTTATTGCCCGGGGTGATTCTGTTATCCTATAAAGGGTAAACCCCTGTTTGGCCTCACTCATTGAGATCACACTCTGTGAGCTCTCTCAAGTCAATGGAAAGATCAACCGTCTTCCATTAGCAAACCAGGGTCCACTCATTTCCCCTTTTCTGTAGAATAACCAGGAAGTCCCAAAAGAGTGAAAACCCTGTGAAGATCATTTGTCTTTGAAGAATGTGTCAACTCAGGAACAAGTGTCAGTTGTATTTAATGAGGTTGCCCATTTCCTCCCTTGTTGAGAGAATGTCAGGTTGTTTCACAAGAGTCCTAAATTACCATGTGGTTCTGGTTCTCTTCCTGTCCAAACAAAAGGTAATGGAAAGTCTTCCACTTTTCCCGTTTGGAATGTATCCCCTGATATTGGTGACCTGACCCAGTTCTAATGATCCTCTTGCCCTGCAAGTTCAAACTGGCTGGAAAGGCATTTCCTCTGCTCTCTCTGCATATATGCACCTGAGCTATATAAAGAGGATCCTCTCCCAGAATCTGGGAATTCTCCTTGAGACTCTTGAGCAGTGTTGACTAAAGTAATCTTAAAGGTTAAAGAATTGCTCCCTGTGTTTCTAGCTGGTTTAACCTGGAGAAACACTTGTGACAATTCTAGAGTTCCCTTCACTCTGAATAGGTGTACAATCTAGTCTTGTACTTTGTACTTGTGAATCTAGTCTTGTATATTTGAGTGTTGTATTTTTGTTGAAGATACCTTGTGTGTTGTGTGTTGGATATAAAGGGATTGAAAGCCACACAAGTGACTCAGTTCTTTTCAGTAACTGATAAATATATTTCCTTTGTAAATATAACAGTAACTGATTTAAGGACAACAAATATGACTTGTTTCCTCTTGAACAAGGGTCGACTCTTTTTCCAAGTGTTTAATTATTTTATCTGTTGAATTATTTTAGTTGGATGTGAACACGACGGTCTAATAACCTTGGAAGGATTATTGTGAGTATTGTACAATAAGTGTATCCAAAACATTCTCAAAAATCCTCCCTCATTCTTAAAGAGGCCTTAATGAGTCAAAACTCGACTTTTGAATTTCCAATCAATACATCGGCAATTCCTAAAAAAATCAAGACATTTTAATTCTTTTGGATGTACTGAAAAACCATTCTTGGCTTTAATCCTCTTGTTGCATTTTACGAGACTTTTGTGTTATTGATGATCCAATAAAGTTACATTTTAAAACACCTGTTACAAAAAAGCAAGAGAGCAGATTTAAATTATTACTCTTTTAAAAGTGATTAGGAAACTTCCTGAAGGTAAGACATGCATGAATGATGAATTGCTTTAATACTTCGGTCAGAAAATAATTATTTTTAATAAATTCCACAAATTAGTCCATATTCCACAAATCAAATATTTTTGAATATAAATATAAATATACATATTTTTGAGGGGGGGGGGGTATTTTGAGAAAAATCTTTATTTACGAGACATCCCTCAAATTGTCTTGTAATAAGTGACATCAACATTCAAAGAATTTCTCATTAGAACAGGGTGTTCCCAACTTCTTCAGTTTGAGTATAACTAGAAACAAGGATATTATTTTCAATATCGAATCATTCAATTCCAGGGGTAACCCTGCTACAACTCCTAATATCCGAATTACTTTCATCAAAAACTCCATCATGGAATCGGGTTTCCATTTTACCCGTGCCTCATTCTTCCTGATTTACCTATATACAAGGCTGAATTAGTCACTCACTAAAACGCTCAACCATTTCATGAACGACCTCTTATTGCAAATAACCTCTATTGTTGCATAATAAATTTTCCGAAGTTCAGCAGTTGTGCTTATTTTGAAAGGCCATCCATTCTTGATTCATGGCGAAGCTCGCGATCTTGACACGGTTCTTTTAATCGGTATTCCAACGTGCGATAAACTATACCCGGGGTGAAATGAGCCGGAAGGCGTGATGCTGGGAAGAACATTCCTTCCGGAGGAACTGATTGGGGGGGATCCATCCCAGCCGACCATTCGAGCCCGGAAACGAGCAACCTTTTGCCCCCGTGAACTTGAACTTGCGGATGTGCTTGGGTCGGGAGCTGCTGACGATCATCAACATAAACCAGCGTCTGCTCTTAGTGGGGGATAAACGAGGGAGAATCATGACAAGAACTATATGCTACAGTCTTAGTCAGGTATGGTTTGTCTTGCAGGGACTATATACTGTTCAGTGTATTGCATATATTGACCTTTCAGAGTTTAGTGGCAAAGCCGAGGATGTTATTGGAGAGAACTTTCTCCCTTTAAACTTATTTGAAATTTGAAAAATATCGCACTGCTGGTGAATACAGCAAATATTTGGAAACCTTTTTATACTGTATTTATTTTTCTCACAGCGCAAAAAAATCTGGGAGAGAAAAAAAAAAAAAAAAAAGCTCTGTCAAAGTTGTTGTTTTTCAACATTTAGACAGTGAATTGACATTGATGGATGGTCCTCTGGACGTTGCAAATTTTCCTCATTTGGCCTATCCTATTATTTCCCTTCTTAGGCAACTCTGCTGTGGTGCCATTTCGGTGGCCTGTAAAACATATTTTTACTCAGTGCAATGGAAAATAACCCCCACTGCTGAAGGGTCAACTTTCTCCATGGCAGCAGACTCCTTCCCATCTTACAGTGAAAGCATGATTTTTTTGCATTTTAGTTTGACCAAAGAACACCATAAGTGTAGCCAGAGCTCTGTAGCAAAGTTCAAGAGAAACTAGGAAAAGTAAAGCATATTGCTTTTTGAAAACCATCAATGTTATTCTTGTGGTAGGAGTGCAGAAAAAACCCCCATTCAGTGAGGAAATTTTTCTTCAGTTGACCTTTCGATGGTGGAGGGTTCCTTTTGATCCCATGGCAAAGTAAGGATTTTCCCAGGGGATGAGGTGCATTTTACCAAAGGTTACTGAAATGCCCTGGGTTGGGAATTAAGGCATAGGGCAGAAAAAATCCAGGAAGGATGAATAATTTTATTTTTAGAAATCCCCAGTATGTTAGTTGTATCCTAGGAATGCAGAGAAAAAAACACCTCCCAGTGAGGATTTATTTTTATCATCATTTTCTGCAGGATAAAAAAATTAGACTATTTTTCTACTTAGGCCTTGGTTAAAAATTCAATTTATCTTTTCCAGTGCTCATGGACACACAATTTTATGAAAATATCTCAACACACAAGGGTTAAATTGGCAGTTGAGCAAAAAATGGACTTTTCCTCAGCTTAGGCATTGCTGTCCAGTCCAGGGTTTTTTTTTTTCTCTTGAACACCACAGTTTTCCTATAATATCCCAACTCTGTCACATATGGATTAATGTGCTCTGAATTCAGAAGGACTCAAGTCTAAATACTATCATTTGATTCCCAATTTTGCCCTTCTTTGGCATTCTTATTGGTTACATTTCAATGGTTCAGAATTTCCCGCTCAAGTAAGTCCATCTTGTTTCCCTATATAGTTTGACAAGGACCACTGACTTTTCTTGAAAAAATTGATTAAAATGCTCTTGTACCAGTAGGGGTAACTTACTCTATTTTTTGGAGAGCATTTCAGCTACCCAGGTAATTGCAGTAATTGCAGTTGTTCAGAGATTATTTTACCGTTTCATTACTGTACTGTATTTCCTCAAGAAGTCCTACATTTTTTTTTACAGCGTTTTGTTTTCCCAGCCGGCCACTATCAGAATCGAAGATACGGCCGCATTTGTGCATCGAATGGACTCATCACAAATCATTAGCCCAGGGAAAAAAAATAAAATAAAAATTCGACAACCCGGGAGCCTGTTCCGCGGCCGATGCAGCCAGCCAGAACCCGGGAGAACCCGGGCTCCATGGGTGATGTCGGTTGTCGCAACAAGGAGACATCGGATCCGACTGCGGAATGCCGTGTTCGGCTAACGAGCCGTGTCACCCGTGTGCCCCGCGGGGACCCGACTGCACCAGGTTCGCCTTGCTCGTCGTACCCGACTGAACTAACCGGGGGGGATATGTGTCGTCGTCCCTGTCGGTGTCGGTTTCGGTTTCGTCTTCTTGCTCCTCGTCGTTGTCGTTGTTGTTGTGCTGTCGACGTCGGTCGGTCGGTCGGTCACCGGGATATTGCGAGGACGAGGGTCTGATTATACTGCATGTACCGCCATTTTGCAGAGCAGCGTCGAGGTTACTGTGTACGGTATAATCAAATGCGGTACGCTTTATTTTTTTTAGCTGTATTATTTTTATTAATAAAAAAAAAATCGGCTGAGAAACATCGGGATACTTCTTCAATTTTCCATCAAGGTGCACTTGATCGTTCACGGCCCCAACACAATCTTTGGATAGAAAACTTTCATGGAGAAAGCGCGATTGAAGAAATTTTGCAACTCTTCCGTTTTCATTTCAAGGGCAGACGAGCTGAAAATCCTGATTTTTGTTGGAGAAGATCGAGCTGGTTATGAAATCTTGATGAGGATGAATGGGCTTCTCTGATTTCAGGATGTCAGAAGTACTGAATTCAAAACAAGTTTGTTTTAAATTCGGTGGTAAAATTATTTTCATCCTTGAGACAAGAAATCGAAGGAGTAATAACAAGTGAAATTTGATCGCTAACCATAAATACTGCACAGTACTTTGATAAATACGGCAGCTCTCTCTGTTCTTTCTCGCTGGAATTACCTTTTTGTGAAGGAACACAAAAAATATATATTCCCATCTCGCTGTTCACTCGAAGTTAGCATCTTACACATTATTTCGTGAACCCGTAAAGTGCGATGTTTTCTCTAAGGATTATGAAAACCTCTGCATAATTTTGAGGTTCCACGCACATTTTTATCTCTGCATTTGGAAAAGAACGGTAGTATGCGTTTTTTCTACGAATTTGAGATGGGGAAACAAATTCAACATCCCTTCCTGTTACACATGATAAGATCTTGCAAAAGCATTTGGTGGCTCTTGTTGGGAATTAAGCAAAACTGACTTTTGATAGAATAAAAATCAAGAATTTGGCCAGGCTACACTTGGGGTGAATTTCACCCTATTTTAACGTTGGTATATTTCAATTGAACAGAATCATGCAGACACTTTGAATTTTTGCAGGATCTTTCAAGCAGCACGCACACAAGTCTGAGTTGGAATGACAAAAACATGAAAGAGTAGGCATTAGGAAAACTATCCTTCAAGAATATTGGGAATTGGCCAGAGATGGCCACAAAGATATAAAAACAGAGTTTTGGTGAAACCAACCTCAGAGGTCAGTTTGCACAATCTCAGGAATTCCAGGGAGCAAAGGTTTTTTTTTCCTGAATTCCAGGAATCCTGAAGGGTGGGGTAGACAGGTTTGTACCTTGGCAAACTTGTCTCCCCTCAACCCATCTTGAAAATTCGCGACAGCTCTTCCTTTGCCCAGCTCATCTTTCAACCGTATTTATTTTTGCATCCATTAAACGAGTAATATTAAAATGTATCTGCAATTGTGGTCCACAAGGATTCTCCACCTCTGCAATATGGTCATTGGCCACATCTGAGTTGGACACTGGCATGCCTTAACATGAGCAGAGAACCCCATGGGACCCAAAAATCCATTATACAGTACAATAAATATCAGATGTCCAGTTGTATTTCATATTGTATTGTATTTTCTTTTATTTTTGTTATCAATTTGTGCTTTCCTGCTCTGAAGTGATTAAATGTCAATGAGTGGATTTGGGTTGGGTGGGGAGGGGGTTTGTTTGTGGAAATCTTGATTGAACCTTGTGAACACTGAAAAGCGGCAAATAAAGTGTTCTGTTCATTCATTCATTCATTCATTCATTCAATAAATATTGTTGTAGACATTATTGGTGAAGAGAGTGTACACTTTTTGTGCTTTTGAAATAAGTCAAACGAAATTCCCTGATTTCAAGTTTTTGATAAAATAATGTGGAAATGTGATCTTGATTTGTTTCATGATTGATAGCAAACCTTGGAAGTTTCCCTCATATCTCGCAGCATTTTTGTGGAAAAAAGTTCTTGTTTGACTTCGTTGCAGCTGTCTGACCTCTACAAATGATCCGAAGCAACTATACAAGTATAATAATGACCTGGCAAAGGAAAATACAGCTTTTGTTGTTCGGCCCTCTGAAATACAAAAAAATTAAAGAAATATACTGTATGAAGTTAAAGGTCAAACTGTGCAAAAAAAAAAAATTGAAATCACGTCTGCGCAAGTGAATTGCCTCGAATAAGCGGCGTTAGAAAAGAAAAACAAAAAATCAGGAGAGAATGCTTTCATTCAGTTGAAATTCAACAAATCCTTGTATTAAATTTACCGGTTAATGAGAGAAAAATGATGAGAAATCAGACTGAAACGTGGGCTCCACATCATGGAACCATCAAAAAAGTTTTCTGTCTTCGGACTTCGGAGTAAGTAAAATACTGTACATTTATTGATAAAATATTGAAAATATATTAGAACTGATAAATGTAGTTTTTTTTAGGCTGAATCGTTTAGCTCAAGCGTATTTATCACAAAGCCTTGTTCACGAGAAACTGGACTTTCTCGATTTTTATCAAAATCATTTGTTAATCGTGACGCGCTTTAATTGCAGATCGGTTATCAGTCACAAAAAGTGCCCATGTCACGATGAGTCGGAGTCCCTCTAAATACTGATTAAAGTACTTGTCAGCCTCTATAAAATCTTCGGTATGATCGATCCGAAAATCATGGATTCAAGTTTGCTAAGTTCTGATCCATGTCCAGAAGCAGGAAAAGTTCTCGTTGCAAACAAGGCCATCAGTCTGGTAATCACTGCTGCTGATAATGGGGATCGCTCGGGATTTTTTTCTGTCTCATAATGAACTTTCAATTTCATCAGTTTTGGCGTAATTTTTTTTTCTTTTTAAACGAAATTCTTAACGATATGATTTCTGAACTTAGGGCCGACTGAAAAACGACGAGTTTCGACAAAAACAATTCAAAAACGCCAAGATTACGAAGTCTTCAATATCAGGTGATAGAAACCAAATAAAAAATCCGTGAAATGCCTGAATATCTCGATTTTAGAAGTGGCTGAACCTGATTCTTATTATATTATAAATCTGTCCGTCGATGAAAACCTTTACAGGGAAATGGAAAAACCTTTTGTGCTCTTTTTTTTTTTTTTGCTTTCACAGCCCCTGTTTGGCTCATTTTCTCTACTATACAGGGCAGTACTGTGCAGAAAACGAGTGCATATGCGCAAGAGGATTAATAAGAAATAAATTATCCAAAGAAAGAAAGAAAATAAATATATTTGATTTTATATTTTCTAAACTTACGCCATTCCCAACCGGAAAACGGGAAGTCCATTCATCAAGGAAGCATTCTTCGTGTTACACCCGACACGTCGACCCGCATAATCAAGAGATCATCAAGATGACTTCTGAGACGTAAGGCCATTCCAACCTAACTCGTTTTCGTCATTCGAACGAAAATTATGAAGCAACTGCGCATGTTTCGTGTTGATCTTTCCAAAAGTTACTCGGAAAGTGCATGTTGTTGAGCGAAACTTTATAAATAGAAAACTAAATTCGTCCTCTGAAAGATTGCAGGTTCGCACGGAGGGTTTTTAAAGTGATGCACTTTGATTGAAAGTCAAATGACTCAACTGGCATTTTATTTTATGGCATTTTTAGAATCGAATGTTTCTTAAGTGGCCCAGTTTCAGAAGTATATATCAGATCATTACAAACGATACACATATTTTATCGTTTTAATAACGCAAGAAGCCCGTTTTTCTGTAAAATCGTATCTGGAATACAATTTGATAATCCTGGGAGGAATCCGCGTGCCTTCGCCTATTTTCAAATATAATGTAGATAACTGCATGAGTATATTTTTTAAAAAATGCAACGAATTTTTCAGTTTCCGCAAAGTTCTGGAAGTGAATCACTGACATATCCCTGCAATAAGCCTTGAGAAAAATCAAAATAAAGATTTAGCTGATTAGAGAAAAATTAAATTCACGGTTGATCGAAAATTTGATTTATTCTGCGGCTTGCATCCGCATTTCTCAGATATTGGAAAACCAGGGTTGGATTTGCCCTTTTGAATTTAAAATGCAATATATGCACCATTAAAACCCTCAGCCGTTGGAAATGTCTACGCTGCAGCAATACATTTTTCAAATGTGGGTTTGGAATTTTCAGAAAGAGGATGATTGGCCACAAAATGTACCTGGACTATTTCGAAGATTCTAAAATTCCATGCAATATAGGATTTTTAAGGAATTTGAAACGCCAATTCTTCTCCTTGAGAAAGATAAGACACTTTTTGCAACACTACGCATTATACTTTTAACGTTTATAGGTGTTGTTTTTGCCTCGAATGTTGAACAAGATATATCTCTGATTAAAGGGAAATTCCCTTCCTGAATATATTTATCCGTCAGAGGGGTGAACAAATAATACAGTCTTGGTCAACAACTGGTATATGTTAATTGCTAGTACCCTTTCTGAAATCTCAAAGGATCAAGATAAACTGTTGGCCTTATATGATTTATCATTGAAGATTCTCTACAAATTGTTCATTCAACTAAACCTCATACAGAAACAAGCCAAAGACCTTGTGCTTTAAATTAATTGTTACTGATATTTTATTTTCAATGTCAGGGAAGGATTTTGTATGCATACATGTCAGATGACAGTTGTATTTTGTGGATTGTATTTTCTTTTGTATTTTTATCTATTTGTGCTCTGTTTCCTGCTCTGAAGTGATTAAATGTCTTTGAGTGGATTTGGGTTGGGTGGGNTGTTTGCTGCTCTGAAGTGATTAAATGTCTTTGAGTTGATTTGGGTTGGGTGGGGAAGGGGTTTGGATGTGGAAATCTTGATTGAACCTTGTGAACGCTGAAAAGTGGCAAATAAAGTGTTCTGTTCATTCATTCATATTAATTGCTTCAACCGCCTATTTTTTAAAAGAGCCATTCAAGAGCCTCTAAAGAATTTTAGAATTGTTTATTCCCTCATTTTAATTTCTGTGATAAAATAAAACCCTTTAAAAATCCACTCAAAGAAGACATTTTGTGATGGAACCCTTTTCCAAAAGTCACACATGACACACAAAACCCTCGCTGCATCCTCTCGCAATCATTTGTCAACCTGCCGAAACCCAGCGTGTGCAACTTCAACCCAGCATCCAATTTGTTTCGAACCCGTCGAAGATTCAACTGAGCAAGCCTTAAAATAAATATTAATGGTAAAAATGAAGCGAGAGAAATGCTACCCGACTCGCGTGTGTCGATCGTATTATAATGAGCCGTCGAGCCGCGATGAACATGTCAACACACCGTCGACATGCGTGATTCCACGGGAAGAAATATGCCTATAGAACAAAAGCATTTTTGAATAAATGTATTAAAAAAAAAAAGTTAATCTATCCTTTGGGGTCAAGCCGGATTTGGAAAACGAAGCGTCGACACGACAGATGGTCAGTCGACCCTTCTTTGTCACTGAGTGTGTAGATTCGAAATCGGTTTACCATTTATTTATGCATCGTCAGACGCTTGAATTCACTGCGGAGTTCCAAACGTTTGGACGGGAATTCCACGATTGCTTCTGCCTCTTTTATCAAAGAAGTTGTATCTCGAATAAATCCCTGAACAACGATACCAAGTTAGGGAATAAAGAAATGATTCGTTATTACATATGCATATTGTGTATTTTACTGCGCAAAGAACATCGTCAAGGACTCTAATTATGGAGCACATATAGAGCATAGTATAAGAAGAATATCATTGCATAATATATGTGTAACACGTTCTGAAGAAAAAGAAATGATTTATATTCTGAGAACGCAATACAATTTTTATTTTTGCACGATAGAGACTCTCAGTTTATGAACAAGATTGGCAAAATTGAATTCCGCGAGAAAAATTGGAAGTAAGAGTTTCGCCTGAACTGTAAAAGATGCACTTGGTAAATTGGGCGAGCTTTTCCAAAATTACATTCCTCAATCAGCTCCTATATAGACGAAATTCGTACCTCCTTAAAAAAAATTACATATATTAGCAGCGACATCAATTATTTCAGCGTGTGATCTTTTTATCCTCATGCAAGAATCTTTCAATTTTAATTTAAGAATATGAGTAGACGATATTAAATTTTAAAGTCAACACTTCCGTGCATAGAAAAGGACAATTCAATACTCCGCATGAATTATTCCAGAAAAATCAAATGCTTCAATAATCCTTGAAAAGCTTGAGCATAGATTGCATCCATCTTTCAAGTTTTTTTTTTAATAATAGACTATATTCCGCACGGAAAGAATTTCATTTTGTCATGCAACGAACTATTTTTCAAAGTTCCGGGCAGATCTTCCCTATATATAGAAGCAGAGCTAAAAAGAACGATATTGTATAACGAATGGCGTATAACGCTATACTGTGTAAAAAAAATTTCAAAGACTCAGTGCAACACATTTTTCCTATAGTTTCCATTAGATTATTGTAAGTTTTGATTTCTGCTTCCATATTTTTCCTGTGAATGTGTCAACAAAAATATGTAAAAAGTTTGTGAAATATTTCTCTCAAAGAATAATGACATATTTAATACATTTATGGAAATGATGATACTGATTCTGGAATACGCTTTTATTTTCAATAAAAAGTAACTGTAACTGTTTCTGTGTTGAATTATATTATACAGTACTACGGTATTATTCTGCTTGGAAATTTTTTCACTGATTCCGGTCAACAGGAAAAAAATTCTGATAAGAAACATTCACAAATATATTCTCGAGAAATCTCTGCATACTGTAAAGTGTTGCATTCCTCATTATAAACATGTTTACTGAAAGTTTTTTTGTAACCGGGTTTTTTTTAAATTGAATTATCCCCTCATCTTCTGCGAACGGTTGAACCAGAAGTCTGTATTTTCTTAAACCAATGGCTGCAGGTAAAGTTTCAAAAATGCCTTTCAGTATATTTCTAACCTCTAATCGAGTTGAAATTGTTTTTTTCTTGTGTTTCTCACGGGGATTTTTAATGAGAGGAAGATGAGGAAATTTCCAGCTGTACAGCAGCAGGAGAAGCAGCAGTGATCCGTCCAAGGCCGCAATTTGCCCTACAGCGAGATGAAGCACACCGTCAACTCATGGTAGTTCGTATATCTTTTCTTCACTTCCTCCCTTGTCAAGACGCTCTCTCTCTCTATTTTTTTTAAACATACATTATTTTCATCCTTTCATCTTCTTTTCGTTCTCACAAATTTTATATCACATCCCCCCGGTGTGTGCTTCGATTCAGCCACACGGCGTCGTAAAAAGAAAAGCTCTTCCCCGCCGTGGGGCTCTCTCATGAATGACGTACCCTGTCAAACAAGGAAGGAATAAAGCCGGGGGATAGTACCCTTTGTTGGCCGACGTCACGTCCGATTGCTGCGACGGTAAACTTAAGGCCATTTACAACGTGTATCGCGACGGTTAAGAGCGGATTCCCAGACATGACGATATGCCAGGAGCGGGTCGTCAAATACTTTAACGAGTCCCAATCAAAGTTCGATCAGGGAGCCGGGCAATCATCCCGCGGGACCGGAGCCCGGCGGCTCGTTAAGTTATTAAAACTTGGAGGCTAATGCATCACTGCTCATTTGTCTCGCGGTTCCGAGGCTTTCGGCCAGCTATTTTTTACCTGCGAGGGACACCGAGGGTATATAGTACTTATTGCTGTGATGTGTATACTCATATATTATATATACTTGGAAAAAATTGGCAAGACAAAACAAATAGACAACAACAGAAACAGCGATAGCGACAAATAAAAAGAGAGAAAGAAAGGAGGGTAGAATTATGCCCCAGACCCCACCGAAGCTTCCTCCGTATCGTCATCAATTTCCATGCAAGTCATTAATTTTCCGAGGTAGCAGGAAACCCAGCCGATTTTTCGGGTGCAGGTCAAGGTGATCGCCAGATGCGTCCAGACAAGGACTTTAATTCATTTACACAATATTAAAGGCTATTGAATTTTTGCAGTTTATAAAAAGCATTTGAACGGGGGAAACAAATTTAAAAACAAAATTGGCACTGTAACCCAATAAATGAGCCTTTTTCCTATATACTGGTGCGCGAACTACAAATTTATTNAGTCCCAATCAAAGTTCGATCAGGGAGCCGGGCAATCATCCCGCGGGACCGGAGCCCGGCGGCTCGTTAAGTTATTAAAACTTGGAGGCTAATGCATCACTGCTCATTTGTCTCGCGGTTCCGAGGCTTTCGGCCAGCTATTTTTTACCTGCGAGGGACACCGAGGGTATATAGTACTTATTGCTGTGATGTGTATACTCATATATATTATATATGCTTGGAAAAAAATTGGCAAGACAAAACAAATAGACAACAGAAGAAACAGCGATAGCGACAAATAAAAAGATAGAAAGAAAGGAGGGTAGAATTATGCCCAGACCACCGAAGCTTCCTCCGTATAGTCATCAATTTCCATGCAAGTCATTAATTTTCCGAGTTAGCAGGAAACCCAGCCGATTTTTCGGGTGCAGGTCAAGGTGATCACCAGATGCGTCCAGACAAGGACTTTAATTCATTTACACAATATAAAAGACTATTGAATTTTTGCAGTTTATAAAAAGCATTTGAACGGGGGAAACAAATTTAAAAACAAAATTGGCACTGTAACCCAATAAATGAGCCTTTTTCCTATATACTGGTGCGCGAACTACAAATTTATTCTTTGACATCAATTCAAAATGTAGCTTGATGAATTTATTTCCGAACATTTTTGTGAAGCTAGTTTTTGGAAGATATTCTGCATCTCTTTAATTTTTTTCAAGAAGTCGATAATTTAAATTTCAGTAATTATATATGTGCTAGACATGCCTATTACTTGTTGTTTTTCAATTTTTAATAGTGCATTCTTCACACAAATAAGTTCGGAAATAATTTTCAGAAACACAGTACCATGTGTCATTCAAACGATGATTTCTTCTTCAATAATTTTCTAAATTTTGGAAGTAACGCACATATTGCTTCGAATTATACAGGAACCAAGGCATAAAAACTTGATTCAAGACAAAAGAATGCAAGAATGTTCTTTTTTAATAAGTTTCTCAATCATGAAAGCTAATACAGTACAGTAGAAGTTATTCAACAACCTTCAATATTTTGACACACATTATCTTATGATACGCGATCTCTTCTCAAGCATTCTTTGTGGCATGTTTGGCCGTCGGAATTTTTCTCAGTTTTGTTTCTAGCAACAAATATACGATTGGTTTTTTTTAGCATGAGTAGAACAAGCAAAAAGTGAGACTGAGTGACTGACGTAATCTTTTGCCTAGTAAAATGCCTGTAGCAATGAGATGAGTACCTCACTGCATACTCATCCCTTATCTTCCAAAAATGAGCATGGTTTTTAATTTTTGTTCAAAATTTGACTATGATTGATTTTTCTGATCTGTCCAGTTTTCAGTTTTTAAAATTGAAATCCTTAAATACCGATAGGAAGGTTCATTTTAAATATTTTGAAAGTGCATGAACGGNTTCAACAACCTTCAATATTTTGACACACATTATCTTATGATACGCGATCTCTTCTCAAGCATTCTTTGTGGCATGTTTGGCCGTCGGAATTTTTCTCAGTTTTGTTTCTAGCAACAAATATATGATTGGTTTTTTTTAGCATGAGTAGAACAAGCAAAAAGTGAGACTGAGTGACTGACGTAATCTTTTGCCTAGTAAAATGCCTGTAGCAATGAGATGAGTACCTCACTGCATACTCATCCCTTATCTTCCAAAAATGAGCATGGTTTTTAATTTTTGTTCAAAATTTGACTATGATTGATTTTTCTGATCTGTCCAGTTTTCAGTTTTTAAAATTGAAATCCTTAAATACCGATAGGAAGGTTCATTTTAAATATTTTGAAAGTGCATGAACGGAATTTTGAAGATTAAGAAATCTGCAGAATGTGTTGAAGGATTCATAAATTGGATAGTTTGAAAATTTACGTGAATTTTTCAATTTTTAAACTTAATTGAATAGAATCCTTTCTCGAATTATTCGCATTCAAATAGAGTAGCTCAATCTAACAGTAAAATTAATTTGAAATAAGTTCAAGCACAGAAATAAGTTTAATTTAAACGCATCATGCAGTACGTATATTGAGCCATGTTTTATGATTTTTGAAATGTCATTATAATGTAATTTGAACTGAGATTTATCGAAGGACTTGAATAAAATTGCATTATTCATGCTAAAAAAAAAATTAAACAGTGTATGTACTCTATCCAGCTTCGCAGAATAAGGACCTTCTACTCAATTCTTTGATTTGAAGCAGAATAAGGAGTTTCTATTTGATTCGTTGGAAAGTTTTCAGGTTCGCGCGCATGGTTTTAATTATATTCTAATTGGCTGAATGCTCTTCGTCATTTTGTATAGCAAATTATGAAGGAAAAGAATGGTCATAAACGTTGACTGGATATATGGTATTCACTAATGAGCTACGTTTATAATACTGTATTCTCTTGAAACTTTGTCGTGACGGAAGAGAAAACACGATTGAGAATTATAGCGCCTGTGAAAAGGAAGCGACAGAAAGATTTGCCAATTCCGAGGACCATTCTTTTTTTTCTCAATTGATCGAGCGACATCTACTTTACATAAGTCATACTTTCCTCACAGAGGTACAGCCGTATAACACCAGAGCGGCAACGTAAACTCGGTCAGCATCAGAACGAACACGTCGTCCTTGTCCTTGATTTCATGACACATGACGCGGAAGGAAGAAAGGGAACTGGAGCAGGAAATTCTTGACATGAAGGGTCATGCGACAAGATCGAGACGAAGTGAATTAATCACTCCCCTCTTTTCTGGATATTTTCAGAATTTCAGAAATTAATCTCCTAAACGTGGACAAGCGGGAAAAAAAAATTATTTGGACACCTTGAACGTGGTACTGGAAGGGTTTATTACATGAATTTCACGTCCATCGAAGCCTAAATTTAGACTTTCAATACTAGAGTCTGTTTCAATTTTACAGCAAAAAATCAGTTCATTGGTAAAAAAAAAATTAATAAATAGGAGGATGTTCCAGGAAATTTGCTGGTAAGCGTTTGGTCAGTTTCGGAATAGAACCTTCTAGAAGACTCAGAAATTCCATTGACAATAAATTCCAAGATTCAAGTGAATTACGTACAGTATTTAGAAGAAGAACAAAACTGAGCAAAAACTCATCGATTAATAATATTTTCTTCTAATGAAAGCCACGATACGGTAAAAAAAATAAAAGACGTTAGAATGTGCGTCGAAAGCTAAGTCGTTTTTCTACTTATAATTCAATCGTTGTACTCTTCCAAAATATCGAGAAAATATTCTTGCGCAATTTCGATTTGATGCTTCTATATTGTCGAGAAAATTCGCGTATCCGAAATATTCCTCAGCCGTTTGATCGATGGTTTCTTAAAAACCTACTTCGCCTGTCTCTTCCGGAGAAAAAAGTCCGTGAAAAAAATGAAATTTCCCCACAAAAAAGGAAAGATGTTTGATGACCGTCACTCACTCGTCTGTCTTTCTGTGTTCACCAAAGCATCAAAAATTTAGCCTAAGGACACTTCAACGTCAAAGGGGAAAAACAAAATTCGAAACCGTCCTTCGGAAAAAGAGACGACTACATAAAAATCCGATGTTTCGGCCGACATCAGTTTACTACGCTGTTCCTCTCAAGAACTGTAACACTTTTCACCTGTGTGCTCAAATCGGCATCCGAACCGATTTTTTTCCCCAGACGGTGTCGATAGTTAGAAAAAAAATTTATCTGCAATTTGAACTGGAATTTCATTTGTGGGAACCAGTTGATCGATGCTTATGAGTGCTTGCATGACTTTTTTATAGGACTATTCATCATTTCCCCCTCTTTTAGTGGAATAAAACACGAAATTTTTAACTTTAAAATAAACCTCTATAATTTAAACCTGTCCTGATTCTAGTTTCCTAAAAATGCACTGATCTTACTGAAACATAATCGAAACATGCATTTAAAATTCATATGAAGTGCACTTATGTACATTTACAATACACTGTATTTTCCCTCAAACAGAGAAATATTCTTTAAAAAATACTGTTTATACTTCACAGGGAGGATAAATTTGAAAACTCCGATACAATCGGCATGCTGCAGATTTTCTGTACAGTAAAGGTTCAATTTTACGTAAAAACGCAAAATATCTGTACGTGGTAATTAACTTTTCAAGATTATGAGGGGCAATGCGTTTGTTGAGATTATATGTTCATAACATGGTTTCTCATTAGAAACTCCTCGGGCACTTGAAAAAAATCGTTTGAAGGAGATCAGTTAGACGCTTAAAACGGAAGTGAACTGTACATAAACATTTTTATTTGCAATTTTAGAATACATCCGTCAAAAATTATTTTTTTCTTGAAGTCCTTTTGGCTCTTTTAAAGATGCTCGTGGTAATGCCCGAATTGAGTTCACAATTGTTCGTTCACGTGGCTGTCATCTGCCTCGTGTACCCGGCCAATTGCGCGCTGTTCCGCAAGGATCTGCGAGTACCCAAAAGGGTTCCCGACCCGGGAAACCCAATCTACATGGCCCCCCTCAGCCTCAATCCTCGGGTTTCGTGTCGCGGGTGTGAATATGGGTCTAGAATGGGCTACGAACGGTCCCGGAATCTGACTGGGCAACTCTTCGAGCCGAATGCCCCGAGAGCGCAACAAGCCAAGTTTTCCACAGAACCAGGGTTCGCCCTGCAGGGCACGCACTGTCAGGATTTCCGGAAATGCTTTCAGGATGACATCGATAATAAAGCAAGCAGCGTTAGATTAACTGGGCTGTGAGTATTTCATTCGGTGATTTTTTTTTTTTTACAAATTATTACGTGATCTTGCCTCGCCATATTTCTGTTGGCAAAAATAAATGGTTTTGAGTGAAGTAATGCATCATTGTTCAGTATTAAAATACGCGATTAATGGACCAGGACGTGGTTGTTCAACTGGAATTCTGAAAAGATGAATCAAAGCTCATTTAATTTTT
>CAJPEX010005053.1:0-18250 GCA_905338405.1 Notodromas monacha | reverse complement strand
TCATACACATGCACTTGTTTCTAACTGATTAAAACTAAAACTACATTATTGCATCTCTGTGAAGAAGGTACAATTATATTAAACTTTTGTGGCTGACTAAATAATACTGGACAACATAATTTCATTTTCCTTGGTCAACAAGATGAGCTAGAATATGTTATAGTCACTTTTCCATTTTTTTAAATGATTCATTGCACGCTCATCATTTTACATAATATGCTTCACCTCTAAAGAAAATTGAGCTTTAAAGCAGACAAACCATTTGTGTTACACACATACATTTTAGAACACAGGAATTTTGTATCCATATATACAAGCCAATGCTGTGAAGAAGCACTCATACATTATATATGTACTGTACTTCACTTCCAAAAAAGAACAGTGAGACTACATGAGCCTCCACCCAAAGAAGTAACATGGTACTGAAGCAAGTACAGCAGCACACAAATTTGAGAACCTGTGGAACAATACTTCCTGTAAGATTTGAAAGAAACTTCTTCAAAGTTTGAAACATGGTTCTATCCTGAAAAAAATTAATAAAAAAGTATGCAAAGAAGAAGGGCAGAAGTATACTCACTTTGGCAACTTGGATGCAGTAGTATGAAGCAGTGCTGAGGAACACAATGAGCCCAAAGGCTTGCAAGTTTTCATTGCCTCCCCTGGATGGTTTGGGTGCAATCAAGTTCACAATCTCCTCTTCTGCTGTTTTTATCATCTTTGGGAAATCACAAAATCACAACACACAGGTCCAAAACCCACCAGCACCTGCTTTCCAAAAAAAGCAAACCTTACATGGGAACTTTGAAAACATAGATGCAAAGGTTGCATTAGGCAGCTGACCAGGACCCTGTACTCTGTTTGCCAATCCTTCACTCAGCATTGGGGCAAATACATCCTGAATTCAAGCTTTATTTGAGCCTTTTCAAATCATACCCTATAAACATTTTTGTTTCCACCATTAATCTGTGCATAGTCAACTTTTATAAAAACATTTTTCATTACAGTATAAGGCTCTAAGCTGAAAAGTCTTAAAATGGTTTTAAGTACTGAATACAATACTGCACTGCATTTTTATAGCTGTGATGAACTCCAGCATGCAGTAGGGAGATATGTCAACTTTTTATGTGGTACTTCAGGAATCTGAAGTAATGGTCTAACCAGTTTTCTCAAATGCATGGGGTGTGGTCTACAGAATTTTTTTGCCTGTCTGTGAGAAATTTTCTTCAGCATAATGAAATTATAAAAAGTAGCAATGAAGTATGTCACCTTTATTTGAAATTTTGAGAAGACAGTGACAGTTTAAATAATCAAATGAACAAATTTGAATTCTCTCCTTATAACACTTCAGATAAATTTTCACATGCTCAAACAAATAACATAGATTTTTTCTTCTGAAAAACCTTTCTTCAAGCCCACATTTCTAATTTTTTGAAGACATTCCACTAGACTGTAGCTGCTTCATTGGTTCTTTGCTTCATTGTTGCAGGATAGCAGAAAATGCTTTTAATATCTGCCGTGAAGTGTCTCAGACAAAACTTCTGAGCCTGCAAAAATTGCATGAAACTTTGCCAGTGCACAGAAGATTTTTTGGAAATTTGCCAGTCTGTGGGCCTAAGATGGTTGCAGATCACTGGCCAAAACTCCATATACTGTACTGTATTCTAAAATAACAGTATGCAGGCAAATTCATTGGTCCATACAGTTTAGTGAGGCTACAGGAGCAATCCTAATTGAAAATCATTTAATGCTTTCTCCATCCCTACAATTACTTTCTTTGTGCAGATATTGTATTTTTCCAGTGCACCTCAGAACCATAAATAAAAAACGTAACCACATATATCTAAGCTGAGGAATAATAATAATAGAGGAAAAACAAATATGGACCACATGGACTTCTGGTTTCATGTGTGCAAAAATTACTCCAAATTGGTTCTCAAAAATGTCTTCTGGCATTTGCAATAATTTTTTTACTCATTGCAATAGTGATTGCAATTGTGCATTACTTTTTTGAAGGCTTGTGACTGTATTTGCAATTGGGGTGAAACTGACAATCACAATCACAACCAGTACCAAATAAGTTCAGCAGTGTATACATTTTTCTTGGGAAAATTCATTTAAACCATGGTAAAAAATTCAATGAAAAATAGATAAACTGTTAAAAAGTTTTTTCATTGACTGTGTAAGTTGCTAGGTGAAAGAGGATATATTGATTTTTATGGCTTCAACTTCAGACAGGTTGGTACTTGGCACAGAAAGAAGCTTAGTAGTCATATTTTTTTTTATTGGTAATGGCGCTTGTCTGAAAGAGTTTGGGCATTCCAAAGGATTGAATAATACCTTCAAAAGGCTATTTAGCTTTATTCATAGTTTTTGGTACTTTATTCCTTTATCCAGGCAGATGTTGTCTGTTTTTTGTCCGTTGAGAATCCAAATGGCATGAGAAAGCATGACATCCATGCAATGCAAAAGTTTTGTTTTGATTAGATTTTCTTTGTTATTCTTTTCTTTCACAGGATTGACTTTTTGGAAATAATTTGAGATAAATCAGGGATGATTACAATAAATGTGAAAAGCACAGGATGGAAATCCTGAAAAGAGTTGCAATCACCCTTGCAATTGGGGGAAAACACAAAGAAATGCATTGCAATTGGGGATGTTAACATTAGTGCCCTGTGACTGCAACTTTGATTGGGAATAATATTTGTGCTGGATTGCGATTACGAAATTATTTTTCGATTGCGATTAACAACTCTGCTCCAGACTTAATGAGCATATCTTCCGTAGTCATGGAAGAGTTGTCGCCTTGTCTGCCTGATGAGAAACGGTGCCTGCAGCTTATTCGACGCACATCATTCACAAGGCAAGATGGCGCCCTCCTCGGCACATAATTTCGCGCGCGAGTACCAAGAACCCGCTTGTTAACTTCCATTCCGTCAATGGAGTGCGTTGGTAACTGGAATATGAAGCTACTGTATATTCTCTTCCCTGTGTCATATGTTCGTTCGATGATTCATGGGTATAAACGTGTAACACAGCCGAAGTACCGTTCCCCCGCGTCACGTTCTCTTCACTCACCCTAAACATGATTCATGATACTGTAGAAGAGTTCGTCGGTCAGACGAGTTGCGAGGTACAATTCAGAAATTCCATTCAAGGGTCAATTCCCGCTGCGTAAATGTATCGTGTTGTACTTCTGAAAATTTCCCTCACTCGAAAAACCGTGTAAGCAGCGATGCGATGAAAAAGGATTCTCGCGTGAAGGGAGAACCGCGTACGCTTCTGACGATGAAAGGTCGTGTGCTTTTAGAGAACCCTGGTCAGCTGCCCAATCGTGCCACGGAAATGCACACCGCCACGTATACACACACGCACAAAGTACCAGCATTCACATCACACTCAGAAATCACTCTCCCAACACTTTGGAAACAACCGAAATCCCACCACAGGCTTCTGATGGAAGATGCGCGCACTGAACGACGCTGTTCCTCCATCGATCATGACCCAATTCAGGATCGACGAAGCACCCGCCGAGAAGTAACGAACGAACAAAAGCTAAACCGCGCGGGAAATGCTCGCTCTCAGTGGAACACACAAACGTGCCTCTCCTTCGCCGGTGATGGGGAAAGGACGAAGTTCAAGCGACAGACCGAGATTACAGTGGAAGACAGGTGAGTGAAATGCGAGAAAAGAACGAAGACACCGATAACATCGTCGCTCGTCATCACGGATGGCTAAGTCCGGCAGGAATTTCATCACACGAGATGAGGAACAATTACCTTCTCTGGCGGTAATATGGGAGGCGCGTCCACCTCTTGAGAAAAAGACGCGATGTAAGCGTTCTCGGCTTGACGTCAGGTGCAATGAACAAGGTCATCCAGGTCGAGGCCCTCTGTTTCTGTGTACACTTCCCTTCTCGGAAGGAAACTTATATAGGGTGACTAAGAATTACGGGATGTTCAACTGACTCCACATGCATGCTACGATTCTGCTTTAAAAAATGTTCTAGATAAGAATAATTTTGGATAACTCCAATTATGATATTTGAAGAGTTATTGGTCATGTTTTTTGTGTGTTCAAAGCAGATTATTTTTTACAATCACAATACCTGTCGCACTTATTGCCATGAGAATATGTAATTTAAAAGGAAAAAATTATAAATTACAACAGTAACCATGAAATGGACTAATTTTATTGAATATGGGGACCTGCTGCATGGACATTCTGAAACATATTTTAAGCTACATTCCAGTATCAACGAATTACAGTATCATTGGATCTAGGACAAATTGAGACAGGAACATCATGAGCAAGAAAAGTTTTGCAGGCAGACTGTCTAAAAAAATTTCATTCTTTTCCCCTGGATTTAATAGTGAAGAGAGTCCAACTTCATTGCAAAGAATAGTAGTTTCATAGTTGAACATCTCAAGCAAAATTTCTAGGAAAAAATTGACTTGAAGGGGTTGAGATTTTGAGTTAAGGAAACAAACTTTTTTTGCTGCATGTTTGCAAGGAAAATTAAAAAATTGTGGGAAATTGTAAAAGAATATTCTGGGCCTAACATAGCTTCTTAATGAGTTTACATAATGCTGAACTTGTAGACAGGGGTTCATTTCATTTATCATTTTTCTCCTTTTATATTTCAATGGAATAATAACCAAAAGGCCTAAGAAAATTCAACTTACAGAGGTTTGAGAGAAAAAGATTTCAAGATAGGGAGGCTTTTAATGCATTGTTTCTAAGGGAATCCAGACAGGGACTTGAAAAAATTTTGAGTTAGGGGGTATTTGACTTAGGGAGGTTCAACTTATCAAGGTTCAACTCTAATAATAATAATTGAAATTATTACTGTAAATTACAATTTTTGGAAAAGTTTCAGCAACTTTGATAATCATTCAGATTCAAGTTAATCGAAGTTAGTTCTACTTATTTTTTTTTTTGAGCACAGGCAATAATAACTAGTCTTTCACCTTGTCACTAGAATCTCAAAAACTTTCACAACCAGTTTGAGTTCATGCCCAAGACTAATCTCATGCCTACAAGAACCAGAAAGAAAATTGACATATTGCTGGTACATCCAGGCCAATTAAAAATTATTCCCACAACAAAAAGTAGGTTAGAATTAAACCTGATTTTAAATAAACCAACAAATGAATACTCCTGAAAACTTGCAGCTCAATTAAATGAGCCACAAAAGGCATTACAGTATTTTGCTCTCATGAGAGAATCCACTGAAGTGTGATGAAATGAATTTTATTCAAGATTTAAATAAAATCCCTGCAATAAAATTTGCTAATTCTGGCAGCCCAAATTAGAGCACTGCATCATGACACATGACTTGGCACTTCCCATGAAAAACAACAGACATTTCATTTCAGATAAATCAATAACCTTGTCTCAAGAGCCTTGCTCAAGATAATAATCCACAGTAAGATACCAAAACAGATTAAGTAACATCCGATTTGTGTAAGCTCAGATTATGTAATGAACT
Source organism: Notodromas monacha (assembly GCA_905338405.1). Taxonomy (NCBI): domain Eukaryota; kingdom Metazoa; phylum Arthropoda; class Ostracoda; order Podocopida; family Cyprididae; genus Notodromas; species Notodromas monacha. Next base: position 12,762 of record CAJPEX010005053.1, on the reverse strand, counting down.
TCTTCACACAACTTGGAAGCCGCATAAAAAACCTCCCCTCTCATGAAATCTGAGATTCCTGAAACGAATCTTATCATAAAATGAACTTACACTCAGATCAACCAAGGGTACACGAAATAAGTAAAAGGTCACAAATTAGACATAATATAATTTCAACGCAAAAAAAGTCACACGATAGCTTAAATAACATAATGTCCATTTGTTTCAACTCCCATGAGGTGTTCGAACAAAACATATATGTTCCTCCGAATATAAAAAAAAACAAAGAAAAAACCGTACCTTGTTTATAAAATCGAGATTAACAATGTAAAGATTCTATTTTTCTAACAATTTGTAAAATTCAACAACCTTCTTGACAACCAGGTTCTTCAAGGCTACTCTCAAAGCACCTCGTCTCACACTATTTTGTTTCGTTTTGTATTTTTTGTCTTTCTCTCTCATCTCTTCCATGCTGACATGTTGAGGCTGAACAAACAAACGAACGCATAAAATATATAAAAGTCCGTTTTGCAAAAAAACAATTACAAATACGATGCTCATCATGCAATGGATCCACTTAGCTGAACTTTTCCCCTTGGACGGAATCATCATTTCTTCATCACCAGTTGATTCTGCCATAAATGAGGCATAACAAGATCACTGCTGCGAAAGCTTTCGGTCCACTCTCGGCGCTACAAGCAGGCGGACAAACCGGCTCGTACGTCTCTGTGAAGTAAAAAAAAATCATAATTAAAAATACTGCAGATTGATTTAAAACGCGTCGAGATGATATAATTAAAAACAGTTCAGATGTCTTCATGTAGACATTGAGACGCCGGATTATATAAGTTTCTTTCACAAGGAATATTCCCAGGCGAAAAAAATAAATTCACAAAACATTTCTGTTCAATATATTCGAGGGGTTGAACACAAGTTCTCAGTTCAGTACAAGTTCAAGTTCAGAAATTGAATCCTTTTTTTTTTAGATAGATCCAAGGGATATTCAAAAATTTTTTAAATATGTTTTTTTACTCGCATTTGACAACGCTTCAGTGCTGTTCAACATTCTTTCCGCCGATTTCAACGCATTTTTTTAATGCGATAAATTCAACAATCAAGTGCCGAGTACGTTGAACAACGTTCAAGTGTTGCCAAATGATGGGGCTATGCAAATACATAAGTTTTTCGAAATTATTGTCACTCTGTGGGATCTACAGTGAGAGCTCCACATGCGGACACCTCGTTACTTGGACAATTTGACATAGGGACACTTTTTCCCCACAAAAATTAATGAGAAAGGCCCAACATGAGGACACTGACTCAACATGATAAAATTGCAAATAAGTTTCAGGCCAAATTACAGGAAACAGATGTTTCCAACCCTAAAATTGATGTAAAAAAAGTTCTTGGGCATTTCTCTCAACAATTCACTATCCATTTAGCCAATTTTAATAAATTACCTCCAGCATAGAGGGACTTCTACTTTTTTTCACTCAAATGTTTTTTTTGTAGATGCCAACATTTCAATTTACAGTACAGAGATACACTTTTCAATGCTTCAAATGTTCTTATTGAGTTGAAAATATATTCACTAATTCAAATTCAAGTGGCAAACAATTTTTTCAGGGAATTCTGAAGAATTTTTGGTCCATGAAGCACCAATTAAAAATTCTATAATTTAAGTCTATGGGAAAACAAGACTCGACTTGTGGACAATTCAACTTAAGGACACTCTTGATGCACCAATCATATCCGCATCTTGGGGTCTCACTGTAGAAATAACCCACGCTCCCCTCCCCTCCCCCAACCACAAACCGTGCAAATTGACGACGCCCTCGGCCCGGCCAAACTTATTGGCCGCCTGGCACTTGTACTCCCCGTACCGTCCCTGGCCCGCGCTCACGACCCGCAACGTGGCCGACGTGAAGTCGTCGCCGGCCGAGAACTGGCTCAGCTTGTAGTGCACGTTGTTGGCCAGCTGGAAGCCGTCCTTGAGCCACGTGATGGCCGGCTGCGGGTAGGCTTCCACGTGGCATTCGAGGTCCATGCCGTAGCCGTCAGCCTGGCCCACTCGGGGCCGCGGGATGGAGATGGACGGGCGGAACTCAACGTCCAGAGCGACGTTGCGACGGGCGCCTTCCCCGACGGCGTTCTCCGCCACGCAATAGTACGTGCCGCGGTCGTCCTTGGACACCGACGGGATCCGCAGTTTATTTCCACTGTTGCAGAAAGAGGGACGGGGACACATGTGAAAAAATTAAATGATAAAAATTTAATACTGTAGTAAAAAATGAAACATTTCTGAATCGCGGAGCTTCAAAATAATTTTTTTTTGAGCGAAATTTTTAAAATCATTTGGGCGTAGTTCAAGAAATAAAAAATCTAAAATTCAGGGAACTCTATGAGTCATTCAGAAGTGAGTACACATCTATTTTCAGCTTTGATCAACAGAAATAAATTTGTTGTTGAGAGAATCCCTAAAGCATAGGAATAAAACCGTGTTGGCCCAAGAAGAATTTTTTATTCAGAGAAAATAATTGCAGAGAGTCTACCTGTACACAGTATTTAAGTGCAGGTAAAATTTTCAGTTCAGTACCATATTTACTCAAGTACCACACGCACCTTTTTTCTCAAATTTCAAAAGGAAAACAGGGGTGCGCGTCATAAGTGGGTACAAATATTTCACAAAGTTTTAGGAACTTATGTGTGCATTATACTTAATTGTAATTGAGAAATTTGGAACAAATTTAACCTTTTTGTATACTGAAAAAGTTGGAAATAGATCAGATTTTTGTTCAATTCATGTCTGAAGTCAAAGTTTTTGTTTTTATTTTCAAAATTTTGTGGTTTTAGATTCACTAAAAATTGGGGTGCAGGTCTTACTCAGGAATGAGATTTTAGCCAAATTTCCAACAGAAAAACCCCTGTGCGCGCCTTACTTGAGGGTGCGTGGTACTTGAGTAAATATGGTACAATATTTTGAAAGCTGTCATCAAATACTTTCTGTCATTCCTCCTTGCTTCTTAAAAAAAGATAGAAATAGAGCAATCAAAAACAAAAATAATTAGCCAAGTTCAGCTCCAAATTTTTTCAAATATAAAAAAAAATATTTTAGTCAATCTATAATATGTTCCCCTTCACAAGAAAATAAAACAGGGTTCTCTTCACGGCGTCTCACCGATAAACGGCGCCGCCCGTCGGCAGAATGGCGTTGTTTTTCCGCCGCCAGGAAACCCTGGGATTCGGGAAGCCGGAAGCGTAGCATTCCAGAGTAACGTCTTCACCGACTGTGGCGACCACAGACCGCGTGGAGTCGTCGGAAATGACTGGCGGCTGACGAACAGACACCTTCACGTTCCGAGAGATGATGTTTTGCGTCGATATCAGCACTTGGCACTGGTAAATTCCGGCGTCCGTGTCTTGAATGTCTTTCATCTGCGGAAAATAAAACGAAAGAAATCAATCAAGATCCGGCACTTGCTATAAAAAAAAATATCCTGGTGAAAACATTTTACAATTAGATATTGCACAATAATGAGACTCATGATGTTTTTTTTTTTTTACATCTGGGACTGACATTTTGTTAGGAACAGATGTTGAACGCTCATCTACAATTATTTTCACAACAAATATATTAGGACTTGTCATCATTTTGGACTCTTTTTCATGAATGAATGAGGGAAAATTCAAGAAGTATAATATAACTCTCTTACTTGAAACCTGCCCAGCTTAAAATTTCCTCAACACAATTACATGACACAAAACTTGGCAAAACCATTCAGCAAGCAAAAATTCCTTCTTTCGCCCTCTTTTTCTTGTTGTTGCTCTTGTTATTTGAAGCGAATTCCCTTCACAAAAAGGGCCTGTGCTTATTATACCTGGAGCACGTAAGTCGAGCTGGCAGTGTTGTGCCGCAAGGCAAACCTCGTCTCTGGCAAAATCAAACTCGTGCCTTTGCTCAGCGGTATAGCACCACCCGGTTGATCCGGATCAATCTTCACCCACAACACCGTGTAATCAAAGGCGTATTGCACAGAGCAAGTCAACTCAGTCGTGTCCCCCAGGTCCACGACTTTCTCGTCGCTGATGTTCGATATCGTCGGCGTGCGTTGCGCCAAAACCAACGCCAACACTGTCGGGGAAAAAATAAAAATTAACTTTTGGAATTGAGTTGAAATTCTTGAATCATTCTGAGGAGCGATTCATGCACCTTTTTTTCCGTATGCATTCATCATCATCAAATTTCGCGAATAATATACAGTAGAAAATCATGACAACGAATCTCTTTCTAACGAATTAATGCTCAGTCCCTGTCCAATAGCCACAATTTAATATTAATATCGTTTCAAAATTTGTTTAACCAACAACGCAGCTCTTTCAAGGACACAAACGCTTCGTTCTAACGAGATTCTACCGTATTCCATATCTTACTGATTTATAGAAAAATGAAATGTTGAGGTGATTATTTCTTTAATATGAATACCAAAAGCAGGATGATGCTTTGAATATAAGCTGGGCAATAAATTAAATCAATAAAATGAAAATTGAGTCAATAAAATAAAAATTTAATCTATAAAATAAAATTATATCTATAAAATAAAAATTAAATCAATTAAATAAAAATTAAATAAATGAAATAAAAATTAAATCAATGAAATGAAAATTAAATCAATGAAATGAAATGAAAATCAGTAAAATAAAAGTGAATCAATAAAATAATTAAATCAATAAAAAGATTTAAAAAATAATTGAATTTTTTAAATATAATAATATTTTAATTGTTTATTTTTAGCAATTGAGAAAGAATAATTACTTGACGACCGCCAATTTATTCTTCCAACAAAACCTTTAGGAATCTATTGAATTCATTCTGGTTGATCCTCAACACACAATCATTAAATGGATGGAAATTCAGGAACATTGAAAAATAATTAACCAATGACAATTTATCACCAAATTTGTAAAGGAAGTAAATAAAATTCCATTTTTTTCAAAAAGAGATTCGGAAAGAAATTTCTTCGAGAGAATATTCACTCACCTGTCAGGAATGGAACAAGCCACAGCATCTCGACGAATATTCACGCTCTTACACAAACATGAAAGACCTCAGGCACTACTGAAAAAAACCTCGAAAGCACACATAAAAATAGTCTGCGGAAAGACCCGAGAAAATAGAAAAATAAATAACCTTACAGCATTAACCTACGAATGTATCGATCACAGGAATAATGCACATCAGAAGAGCAAACCTCAAAACACCAAGCGTCACAACAAAAAACGAACGAGAAATCGGCAAGGGCAAAAAATAAAAATTAAATGAAGTTCGCAATCAATGATCTGCTACAGTTGGACCTTTCCGAGTCAAAAACCTCCTCATGTCGAATTTTTGTCAAGTCCTTGTCAAAATTTCCTTCAGAACAACGTAATATCTCAGATACAATAGCTCAGAAGATTTTTTCTCTGAAATCTTCATAAATAAAATTAGTACCCGTGGGGTTTTATTCTGAGGACCCAGGAAGGAAAAGAACAATACAAATGTTTTTTTTTTTTTTAATTTTACAAAAGAAATCGAGTGACCAACTGAGCATATGTACCCTTGTTTTCCAGTTCAGCCTTCTTTCAACTCATTCATTCAGCAGTTTTATAAGCAGATATCGCAAATTTAGGATTCTTAATTTTTCTTAAACAGAAAATGCAAGTTTCCAGAACTCAAAAACTCCCGAAGCTCATTTTTTCCCGTCCCACCGAGTTTCCCTTGAAAAGAGTCGACGGCATCAGCCTAAATGAACCAATCCTGAGGTTTGGGTACTTGCTGTTACAACGAGTACTGAGTAGAAAATTCAGTACTTGCAGACTTTTTTTTAAATGCACTCGATCTCGTCAGTTTTGTTATTGACACTTGGCCTTTTTGACCTTCGCTCATTTGCGTACCCACTTCTTTGGTACTTATTCAATCGTTTAATGACCGAGAAAAATTCAAATTTCTTTCGAGGTCTCAATTATTCCACCCAGCAGTTCAACAAAAGCCAATAACTCAAAATCACCCCCGATTAAAAAAAATTGTTCGTGAGAAAAATTAGAGTAAAAAAAAATCATAGGGCTGATGATGGGTGGCTATTTTCCTCTTCCTCGACCGCCACGACTTCCTCTTCCTCCTCGACTTCCGGCTCCACCGCGTGCCTTTTTTGCACCTACAGACGGCTCTTCATCAGCGTCCATTTTGCGTTTCGTTGCTTTTGGCTGAACAACCTTTAACCATAAAACGTGCGAAAAAATTTTTGCAATAAGAAAGAGAATTCGAAAGAGGACTACGATTGTTTTCTGAAAATCCTGATACAGTGAATTCCAACAACAAAAAAGGTTGCCTCTCAAAAATACAACAGATCATTGACCTGAATTACTTTTCACATCCATAAAAAATACGCGAGAGATTATTTTCCATTCTTGCCAATTTTAAAAGCAAAAACTTTGAAAATGATGAATTGTTAGAAGCTCGAACGGAGTCTTGGAAAAATATCCGGCTGCATTTGGAACAATTCATTATAATTTGTACTAAATAATTCAGTAAAACGAAGATTAAATCTCAACGACATCCAGACCAGTTCTTAATTTTGGAATAGGGCTCATTTTACCAAAAATGTCTGAAAATGTTGCCAGAACAAATTAAATGAATACAGAAAGTAATATTCTGGGGAAAATTATTTTAAAATGCCCCAGAAAAGCAACTCTCAAAGCAGCAAAGAGAAAATTGGCAAGAGCAAAAAATAACGAAGCCATCGATAGTGGATTCAAACTAAACTTGAACTTTTGGCACTTACTGCTCGATATTTTTTCGCCTTTTTTCGACCAATTTTCTCTGTCTCGTAATTTTCATCAGTTTTTTTTTTTTTTTATGTTTGCTCCTTTGCGATAGGTACCTACTTATTGTGTTGCTGTATGGCAATTTAGATAGCAACAATTTATTGGTAATCAATTATTTCCACCCGAACCCCAATAACTCAAGATCATCATCGATTCAAAAATTGAATAAGAAAAAAAATGACCTTGATGGATTTGTCCTTCGCCAAATCGTCGTCGTCATCACCGTTGTCTCCTTCCTCGTCTTCATCTTCCAGGGCATCATCATCTTCTGCCCCCAAAACATCAGACGCACCACCTCCTTTCATTTTCGACACATGCACTGCCTCTGAGTACGGGTTCAACCGGTTCTCTTTGTTGTAGGCCCTGGTGAACGCACTCTTCACCTAATACAGTAAAAATCTCTTTACAACAATTTCTTCTGAATAACAAGGTTTTTTCTCAAGCCCCGACAGAAAGCCCGCCGAGTACATGTAGAAAAAATCGTTATACAATACACTTCCGGATTCCACTACTGTATAACAAAATTATTGAAGGAATTTTCAATGGATTCTCTAGTTAAAAATTTCCTAAGACTAAGACAGGCACAGTCTGAAATTTCTGATCCCAAATGTGAATAACTGATTCTTGAAGCATCAAAGGAAGTTGTAATTTATGAAAAAACATTCTTCTAAATGGCTCCACACATCATCCTACCTTACTGAAGAAATTGGTTCAACTGATGGAGTGTATCGCTTGATGCTAATTTTTACTTGCTCTGGGATTTGACCATGGTTGAAATATCATTGTGTGTTGTGGCTCTCAAAGTTTGCAAGAGATTTAAACTGTAAAATATAACAACTTTAAACTAGGGTGTAATTCATCAAGGCTCAGTGCAGAGTTTTATTGTTTGAATCTTATCCTCTAGTTATTCTTCACAGAGAAGATCACTCAGATTTTCAAACAATAATAAAAAATCTGAGAATGCCAGAAAAGCAATATTTAATTGATCATGGCCATGTCTGATGTGGAATTTTTTTCAGTTATAAATTTTGAAAACCTCATCACAACAAATTATTCAGCAAAACAAACTTATTCTGAAGTCCTCAAAAGTTTGTCGCAACAAGATTTCACTGCACTTATTACATAATTACACACATTACTTAAAAATGAAGAAAACTGAAAAACAAAATTTAAATATAAAGGACGCACTTTAGAATCAATCTTGCTCATGGGGTCCGCGTTTTTGCTGCCTGGCCAGGCAGTGAGATCAATCACAGCCTCCAAGTCTTCCCTGAGCAACGTGTAATGATCCAAGACGTCCAGACTCGGTCTGACGCCATCAGCTCCAAGTTCCATCAATGGACCGAAAATTCTTTGCTTCAATAACTCGAGGTAGTCTTCATTAACGGCGAGCTTCCCTGCACCTCCAGTGCTGCAGGCCAAAAAAAAAAATTGCACAGTACAGTATTTGTAAAGATTATCAACAAATAATCATCAGTATCACATCAACTCTCAAGATTTGTTCCCTGGATTCGACTTGAAGCAGAAATTCGTTCGACAATAACCTTGATCAACGCTGCTTTTACATTTAAAAAGAAACGATTCAGGCGACACCTACGTAAAAGAAAAGTAAAAACACAGAATCCGGGACATGGGACATTAAGCTCAAAATCGTCAGAAAATTGAGATTGTTCCAAGAACAGCCTCTTCATGCTGGGGTTTCATTAAAAGCATGGAGATTGTCGAAGGACGCCACTCTATTTAAAGATACAACACTCAACTCAATCAATTCTTCAAAGGATTCTCTTTAACAAAATGAAGTACAAATCTTTAAAAAATGTACCTGAGTCTCATATGAAAACTCAGCTCTTGCAAAAGCCGGTCCCGTTTGTTCCTGTTGGAATTCTTCCCCAGCCAGGCCGGGAAAGTGACTTGTCCACTCAGATATCCAGACATGACTTCCCCGGGAATCACGCTCGCAAAAATGGCTTGCACCGGCAACAAACTCCACGCACCGCCCGAACGAATTTCGCGCTCAATCAAGTCCGATTTGCACAAACTGTCCGCCGCCTGACTCATCAGATCCGCCATCTTCCGCTTGTTGCCCCTTGAGCGAAAAAAAGAGGAAACGGATTGTAATGATGCATAGCATTCATATCCTTGAATTAAAAAAAAAAGAAGTATTTCTAAAAATATATCACCGTATTTTTCTATAAATGCATGTTAGATCTGATTTTCGGGAATGATTACGCGTCTTACAAAACAACGAGCTCCAAGTTATTCAGGAACTTTGATCAACGGATTTCCACCAATTCTCTTTCACACGCTGTCCGGTGTAATTTTTCCAAAAAATAAATCTTTGAAATTTGTCTTTATTTCTGCACTTGATTCCGACTCACTTGCCAGCCTCGGGAACAGCGTTGAGGTAGTTTTCTTGCACAAACAACGGCCCCAGAGAATAATCGTGGAAGAAAAGAGCAGCTTTGTCATTCAGGCTTTTGCCAGCCTGTTCGCTTTTCGTAAAGACTTGTCTCACCACGTCCCAGGGGCCCTGAGGAAGAAATTTTCCAGAATTACCCACTCAGTTCTTCACAAGCGAGAGAGGTCCTCCGGTAACATTTGGACTTTGGCGGCTATTTCGAAAATAAACCTGAAGTTATCAAGATTTTTTAAGAAAGTTTCGAGTCGACGAAAATGGGGCAGCCATTTTTTTCCATTCGAAGAACAACGAGGTTTTAAATTTCGAGTGATTTGCAAGAACTTCTTGAGAAACCTCTCGTATTTTTGACACTTTCGAAAATGTAATATTTCGAGGGATGAAATTACCAATTTCAAGTCCTTCTTGGCTCGGTCGGCATCGGCCTTGGTTGCGTCCGAGCCCATGTTTTTCTCCTTGGCAGACCAGACACTGAGATGATTCAGGACTTGCCTCACGTCATGGTTGGAGCACTCGATCATCCCAGTCAGAGCATCTGGTGGAACCTGTCCGCATGCAAGCATAACGAAATATTCATCAAACTTCCACGCCTTCCAGTCAACGAAGAATCATACAGAATAATCAAATGAATGTCACACAAAACATTTTCTTTTTACGAATGGAAAAATAAAATATTCTTTAGCAACGCATTTTCTTAAAAAATATATATATCCTGTGGATTAGCGACGGCGTCAATATTTCCGCCAACATTTTTTTCAATATTTATCTCAAAACATGTCCTTTTATTTGTTTCGAAGTTTTTAAAATTGAATGATGTCCTCGAAAAGCCTACCTCAATCAAATCTTTCTTTTTTTCAAACTCCCTTCATCCCAGACTCAAATGGTTTCTTTGCCGATACGCAGATGTCGCCTGTATTTTATTATTACCACGTTTTTATGAACTCACTTTCTTGTCTGTTTGTTTGTGGTAAAATTCTGGTAGTGTAACATACATTTATAGAAAATACGGTGATCTATTTTGAGAAATACTTCTTTTTTTAATTCGTTTCTTCTCTTTTTCGCTCAAGGGGAAACAAGCGGAAGATGGCGGATCTGATGAGTCAGGCGGCGGACAGTTTGTGCAAATCGGACTTGATCGAGCGCGAAATTCGTTCGGGCGGTGCGTGGAGTTTGTTGCCGGTGCAAGCCATTTTTGCGAGCGTGATTCCCGGGGAAGTCATGTCTGGATATCTGAGTGGACAAGTCACTTTCCCGGCCTGGCTGGGGAAGAATTCCAACAGGAACAAACGGGACCGGCTTTTGCAAGAGCTGAGTTTTCATATGAGACTCAGGTACATTTTTTTAAGATTTGTATTTTATTTTGTTGTAGAAAATCCTCTGAGAAATTTATTGAGGTGAGTGTTGTATCTTTAAATAAAGTGGCGTCCTTCGACAATCTCCATGCTTTTAATGAAACCCCAGCATGAAGAGGCTGTTCTTGGAACAATCTCAATTTTCTGACGATTTTGAGCTTGATATGAATTCCCATGTCCCCGACTCTGAGTTTTTACTTTTCTTTTACGTAGGTGTCGCCTGAATCGTTTTTTTAATGTAAAAGCAGCGTTGATCAAGGTTATTGTCAAACGGATTTCTGCTTCAAGTCGAATCCAGGGAACAAATCTTGAGAGTTGATGTGATACTGATGATTATTTCTTGATAATCTTTACGAATGCTGTATAATTTTTTTCGGCCTGCAGCACTGGAGGTGCAGGGAAGCTCGCCGTTAATGAAGACTACCTCGAGTTATTGAAGCAAAGAATTTTTGGTCCATTGATGGACCTTGGAGCTGATGGCGTCAGACCGAGTCTGGACGTCTTGGATCATTACACATTGCTCAGGGAAGACTTGGAGGCTGTGATTGATCTCACTGCCTGGCCAGGCAGCAAAAACGCGGACCCCATGAGCAAGATTGATTCTAAAGTGCGTCCTTCATATTTAAATTTTGTTTTTCAGTTTTCTTCATTTTTAAGTAATGTGTGTAATTCTGTAATAAGTGCAGTGAAATCTTGTTGCGACAAACTTTTGAGGACTTCAGAATAAGTTTGTTTTACTGAATAATTTGTTGTGATGAGGTTTTCAAAATTTATGACTGGAAAAAATTCCACATCAGACATGGCCATGATCAATTAAATATTGCTTTTCTGGCATTCTCAGATTTTTCATTATTGTTTGAAAATCTGAGTGATCTTCTCTGTGAAGAATAAATAAAGGATAAGATTCAAAAAATAAAACTCTGCACTCAGCCGGGATGAATTACACCCTAGTTTAAAGTTATTATATTTTACAGTTTAAATCTCTTGCAAACTTTGAGAGCCACAACACACAATGCTTTTCAACCATGGTCAAATCCCAGAGCAAGTAAAAATTAGCATCAAGCCATGCACTCCCATCAGTTGAACCAATTTCTTCAGTAAGGTAGGATGATGTGTGGAGCAATTGAAAAGAATGTTTTCTCATAAATTACAACTTCCTTTGATGCTTCAAGAATCGGTTATTCACATTTGGGATCAGAAATTTCAGACTGTGCCTGTCTTAGTCTTGGGAAATTTTCAACTAGAGAATCCATTGAAAATTCCTTCAATAATTTTGTTATACAGTAGTGGAATCCGGAAGTGTATTATAACGATTTTTTCAACATGTACTCGGCGGGCTTTCTGTCGGGGCTTGAGAAAAACCCTGTTTATTCAGAAGAAATTGTTGTAAAGAGATTTTTACTGTATTAGGTGAAGAGTGCGTTCACCAGGGCCTACAACAAAGAGAACCGGTTGAACCCGTACTCAGAGGCAGTGCATGTGTCGAAAATGAAAGGAGGTGGTGCGTCTGATGTTTTGGGGGCAGAAGATGATGATGCCCTGGAAGATGAAGACGAGGAAGGAGACAACGGTGATGACGACGACGATCGTACTCAGAGGCAGTGCATGTGTCGAAAATGAAAGGAGGTGGTGCGTCTGATGTTTTGGGGGCAGAAGATGATGATGCCCTGGAAGATGAAGACGAGGAAGGAGACAACGGTGATGACGACGACGACTTGGCGAAGGACAAATCCATCAAGGTCATTTTTTTCTTATTCAATTTTTGAATCGATGATGATCTTGAGTTATTGGGGTTCGGGTGGAAATAATTGATTACCAATAAATTGTTGCTATCTAAATTTCCATACAGCAACACAATAAGTAGGTACCTATCGCAAAGGAGCAAACATAAAAAAAAAACTGATGAAAATTACGAAACAGAGAAAATTGGTCGAAAAAAGGCGAAAAAATATCGAGCAGTAAGTGCCAAAAGTTCAAGTTTAGTTTGAATCAACTATCGATGGCTTCGTTATTTTTTGCTCTTGCCGATTTTCTCTTTGCTGCTTTGAGAGTTGCTTTTCTGGGGCATTTTAAAATAATTTTCCCCAGAATATTACTTTCTGTATTCATTTAATTTGTTCTGGCAACATTTTCAGACATTTTTGGTAAAATGAG
>CAJPEX010005052.1:0-18251 GCA_905338405.1 Notodromas monacha | reverse complement strand
CTGGACATAAGAAGAGAAGGTGCTCTGGTGATGCACAAACTAATGTATTTATGCTGCAGGAGTTACACCACTTAGAAACCTTTGAGAGTTGGATGAATTTTTTACTAAAGTGCCATGAATTTGTTAAAATAGCTACAGCATCATGTATTAATGGGATGTTAGATGATGCAAATAGTAATGGTTTAGTATTGCCACAAGCAAGAACAGCTAGTAATGTACTTGAGTCTACAACATCACAATTATTGTGACAAAATTGAGTGATTACAATCTTTTCTGTGGAGGAAAATGGCAATCAAGGGGATGACATTTGTAACTCTGTATATAGCATGTCCATATAACTATAGTGGTATGTCCAATGAATGTATTGTCCACACCATAACCTTGTAAGAAAGATTATTGTACCTTCTTTATAAGTTCATCATCATTTGAAGAAAATTTGCTTCATGCTGCTTTTGAAGCAAGTCTATCTGCATGTAACTCAAACTGTTCAAAGGTTGAAGGTAATTATGCTGGGTTCTGGTTCAAGCTTCAGAATTCAAAAAGAGCAAGCCGTTTTTTTCTTCCATGATGATTTCCTCAAAACTTGAAACCAACGTCAAAGATTGAGTGAAAATCGCAATATCTTTTGTGAAAATTCGATCAGTTAAGAATGGCTCTTCATGCAATACAGTAAAATCTTTTTACAATGCATACCATCACAAGTCAGATAATCGAACTTTATTCAATGTCCCAGAAAAAATCCCATAGGGTACATGTAAAAATCTCTTTACAAAAAGCTCACAAATTCCAGTGTAAAAATGTTTTGAGGAAAATTTGAATTCATAATGAAAAATCCCCAATGAAGCCACAGGCACAGTCTTAAATATCCCATCCAAAGTGTGACTGTGACTGGTTTTTTGGACATGAGGTGGAATCAAGGACAAGCTTTTTTTAAATTCTCCTTAACATCCTCAATTCCAAATCTTGTTCCTGGGTAGAAAAAATGCAAAACTGATGTAGAAAGCGGTTTGTGAAATTCTACTGATGCTTAAAAATTTTAGTCTTTTTTGGAATAACATCCAATGGAATAACATTGAAATAAAATTTGGGTGCACACTTAAAAATCTGTGCAGGAATTGCTTAGAAAAATTTAATCGACAAAAAGTGCTAGTGTTTACCTTATATTCAGAGTAAATGTTTGTAGTTAATAACATTGAAATTTATTTTGAAGATTGCAGATTTTCAGACAATCTAAAAGATCTGAAAAGGTCAGAAAAGGAAGATGCTGAATATTTGTAGGTTTATTTATTTTTTAATCTTTCAATCAGTCAGAAATTCTGAAAATCTTGTTATAATAAATTATCTGCTACAAGCTTGCAACAAATATTTTCTGAACCCCCCGTGAGTTTAATGATATTTCACTGTATACTGTACTTCCTGTGTACATTAGTTGATAAATAAACGTGCTATTCCACGTGCTTTTGAGCACCTGAACAAGTGAAGAGCAGCACATACCCTGTTTGAGAGACTCCTAATCTTGAGTGCCCAGTGGAAAGCAGTTGAAGAGTCTACTTGTTTCCAGTCGACTGGGATACATAGTGTGTGTGGGTGAAGGACTGTGTTTTCACTCCTTAGGTGCTGGGTCTATTTTAGCTATATCTGGCGTTGAGTACAAGTGAGTGTGGAACAACTCAGAGACATTTCCAATTGAGGACAAACTCCGAAATAGCGCCAAAGAAATCTGGTGCAGCAATTCAAATTAAAATCGTTTTTCCTTTAGTAGTGCAGGGACACAACTTTCCGATCTTCCCCTACTTCAAAGTGAAAATATATTTTATACTTAATTTCCCTGAGTAAAACGCGGTCCTGGGTCAGAAACGAAAAAATTTGGCACAAAAAATTCCCTACGCGGGAACCAATTTGACATTTTTTCTCTTTATTTCAGGAATTATAAAAAATCAGACTTTCAATGTACAGTCCAGTATCCTCGAATGAAATTTCAATTCAATGTACATTTTATTGTCTTGTTTATTTTCTTTATTTGAAGTGCTTTGGTTATCTTATTATTCTGCTGCTTCAACTATGACAGTTAGAAAATGTTTCACATTTTCGGGAAACTTCATTCTCATAAATGTATGATGCACCTTCTATAAGTTTAGGTCACAATGATGAATGTTCAGAGGAAAAATTGCGTGGGACTGTGTAAAAACGGTACAATTCATCAGAAGTTCTCATTTTTTTGGGACTACTGGCCTTTTATTTTCTCAATTTATTCGTCATGGAGCCGCCACTTGAAGAATAAGGACAAGAAATTTGTTTTAGAAGACTTTAATTTCAGTTAAACACTGATTTAAACTCTCATCATTATGTTTTGGACTCGTCTTCTTCAGTTCTATTCAATCTCGCAGCAGGCAAAAAAAATATCTTATTTTTTCCTAACCATCTTCGAACGTAAATTGTACTTGGGTGTTCATTACGCAGTTGCGAGCTGTTATTTATTTATTCATTCATTTATTACTTTATTCATGAAAAAATTAAGCTACGCTCAGTTGGTGTGCTTTCAAAAAGATTGGTACAATGGTGAGATGTCCCTGATTGATTTTCATTTTATCGCCATATTGTGATCATTTGGGTGCGGCGCTCAATAATCCCTGATGACATGCTTAGTTGGCTATTGTAGCTCAATAAAGTTGCGCTCAGTTGACATGTGCTCATTTGGGCTGTCGGTGTGTTATTCGTACCAGGGAAACAAGTTCCTCAGCGAAATATGCGTGTGTTGTCGCGGTTCGATCGTAACCTAGGCGACGTCTTGTTTCACCCAAAGAAACTCCACACAGACATACAGCAGACTAGCAGAGTGACACACATCCCAGACCTGCTGGTCTGGTCTTTGCCTGCTATCGTCAACGAACGATTTGTACAGTGGGCACTTGAATCTGGAGCAGTTTATATTTATGCAGCGGCATGACATGCATGATGAAGTTGAAAAACGCTTGCGAAGAGCTTTTCTTCCGAATAGATGTATACATATCTTCCTTTCCTCAAGTCCATTCCTTCCTCTGCAGTACGTAGTTTGTCATGAATCTCTAAAATTATTTTCATTTCCTGTCGTCAATATTCGTTAATGCGAAACGAAGGGGTCAAGCGAGTCCCAAACACGCGCGTGAATTTGCTGGACAGCGCATGTCGAAACACCATCGATTATGACGATGTCCGAAACTGTATAACAGCACTTGGAGAAAACAAAAACTCTCTTTTTATTCGAATTATATTTCTCGCAGCTTTTTCTTCGAATCGTCACACAGTTCTGAATATAGAAGAACCAAAATGTACACAATAGGGTACAGTGTACACAATAGGGTCCAAAACAGAAGAAGACGCATTTTTCAATAAAGTCGAAAAGTACGACTGTCAGCATAATTTTCTATATTGAGAGTATTGCTCACCCGCAGGGCTTTGCTATACGTACACCGATTGATAAGAGTATGAGAGGAAGTAAAATGCCATCAACCATTTCTTTTTCCACTCTGACTTTGAAGTGATAAGGTTACATGATTATTTTCTGACAGATCACTATATACAACACAGTTCCCTGCGTCTTAGATAAAAGAAACGAACAGCTTGAAACATTAGATAAATGACTGCTGCTGGAAAATACTTTCCGGGCTTCTCCATGTCATCCACATTTTTATTCTTCACTCATTCAGTGTTTCAAATATTTACAAAAATGAATACGGTCAAAATACATATCATCGAATTCCAAAAGTTTTAGAGGAAGTCTCAGTGCAGCCACGTCTCTCAAAAAAACCCAACTCAAACGACGTGCAGTCATTCAAAGGTTTGCCTCCATTTTTGAACTGAACACCGAAATTAGACGCATTTTTCAATAAAGTCGAACATACATTTTCTCGCAAAATATACTTCACGACGATCATCTAATTCTAATGCTTTGCGGTATAATTTATCCAAGGATCACCTAAACAGCGTCTTATAAACAACTGGAATGGGGGTTTCCTTCAGAAATTTCATTAGTGAATATGCCTGCAGTTTTTCCCAATTGATAATTCAAGTATATTTGTCTTTATGAAGCTGTTCCCTTCATTTAATTTTCTACAAACGTACACAGTTTCAATAGGCGACATTTTGGGCCACGCTTCTTTGTCCCGGCACCTTATTTCGTCGAACAGTTGCTCGTGCATGAGGAATTCGAGGATAGATGAATGCGTTATTGATGCNTTGAGAAGGAAAAATGCACTTGAAAGAGAGAATTCAGATTACCGATGCTGACCAGCTTGATCGGCTGGTTACCTGTCCGAAATGATTAGAGGAGATATTGTGATGAACCCTTTGTTAAGATTTTTATACTTATTGGGACTTCTGAGTTTGTCTATCCTTTTCATTCAAGTTATTATATGGTGTTTTGCTGACGCAAAAGTGTTCCCTCCAACTTTGAATTCATCGATTCTTTTCCTTTTTCAAAGTTTTTGTTTTGGTAGAGAAATTTTTGTCGAGTGATCGAAGTCTCTAATCAACGAAGCACGGAGGAAGAATTTTTTATGGAGCATTTATGTAGGAAAATTACCTTCGTACTTTGGAAAGAGTTTTTTTTTTTTTTTTCGCCGAGATTACCATGATCACATGGGGTATGGATCTGGTTTCTTTGAAATGCATACGAAGCTGTTCCATCCTATTTGAATTCATGGGTACTTTCTTCAAGCTTCATTCCGAACATTGACGGCGATACCGCGTAGTCGAAAAATCTCTTCAACCTTATTGGAAAAATTGAATGTTTCGTTCGATGAAGATTGTCAATTTCAAGTACTGTATATCAAAAACCATCGACTTGGTCTATCGTTATTTGATGACTTTTGGCTCAGAGTTTTCCAGCAGGTCCAAATTTGTAAACCATCAGAATTTGGATGAAGTCTAAACATAATGTTAGAAGCTCTTCAAAAAAATTCAGTCTTCGAATATTTCCAAATAAAATCTTAATTTCCGACTTGATATCTTCAAAAAAACAATTTAAAAATGGCTTATGCTTCATTTGTATGAGTGGTTTACCAGTTACTGATTCAGCCTGTAAAAATTCAAAAATTCAGGTAAATATTGTAATAGAGCCGCTCGAGTGAATATATGCTGTACCATGAAATCTGCTGAGTACAATCCTTCTCCCCAAATTCCATTTTCAGTCAAGAAGCTCTCTTGTTTTTTTCTATCAAGCATTCTCGGTCGAAGAGTTTGTTTGAATGAATATCCTTCGGCATTCATTGCCTGAACCGCAATTCCTGAAATTTTTAGAAAAGGAAGAAAGTGCAAGAGAAATGCTTCGTCGCCCAGTTTCCGCAAGCCCTGAAGCGCTTTTTATCCCCCACTTTCAAAGGTGTGTCTATTTCGCTTCAGGGCATGTACCAGCCCAAAATGGGGCCATATAGTAAGTGGAAGCTGCACAAAGAGCATCCAGCACTGCTAAAAATTTGGCGGCTGAAGTTGAATGCATATTGTTGAAGCTTGAACTGAATCCAATAAAAGCCTGCTCAACCAATATTATTTATACGAATGAATGTTTGATGTATGACGAATCGTCCAGGCTTCTGCAAAAACCATTCGTAATTTTGTTTTCCCTTTCTTGACATAAAAAAAATGGCGAAAAGTGATTTCCGTTTAAACAAGCCGAAAGAAAGCCATTTATGCTACACGACAAAGAACTGCATAATTGCGACGTAATTATTGTACGAATTATGTAAATTCCTTTCGATTTCTTAATTCAAGGATGCAAATATATATGAAAGTTAAGATGCGTTTCTCAAGTGAATTCTACGGAATTTTAAGTAAATATATGCATATTTTAGCACAATTTCTGCCGTATTTCCTTCAACCTTCATACAATCAAAAGGTTCGAATTCAAATAAAGAAATACCGAAGGTCTTACTTCGACAAATTTATTTTCCCACAGTTGACTTCGTCTTATGAAAAATTCCTAATAAAATCAGCGTTCAATTTGTTTCTTTGGAATGAAATTTGAACTGCATTTTGCTCTTCAGAAAGAGCTCAAATCCTTTTTTAAAGATATTCAAAAAAACCCAAAACGGAATCTTTCTGATTTGAACTGTTTGAACTTTAAAGTAATCTGGTAGGCAAGAGTGTTCAACCATAAACTTTCAGTTCTGCTGCGTATAATGCATCTGCATCAAGACAATATCGAAGAGGGTAATGTTCAAGAAGACAGTTTGAAATACTTTGTTTTTTTTTCAAGTGTTTTGAATTATTGCTTGTGACGCTCAAGTTATTCATTCGCGGGAAAAATTGGGTCAAAGAAAAAAAAAACGGAGCTTTATATAGAGAACGTGAAACGAAACCGCAAGTCGATTTTTGAGAGACGATGAGAACAACATGACAAGCGTCTGGCGGATTCCATTATTAGGACAGAACTTACGTTTCGCCCCTCGTGTGACTGTTCGAGTGCAACCCACTGCAGCTGCGAGTGAGAAACTGAATGCGGTTTACAATCCCGTGGCAACAGAGATTGATCGCTCCATCCCCAAAATCGATAAATATCTTCCACGAGAGTTTTTAATCAAATAAATGGTATCGATCAGCATTCCCACAATTTGGCAGTTGACGTGTTATTGCAGGCACAGAAAGTTTCGGGTCAAGAGGAATCATCAGTGGAAATAACTTGAAGTTGGAAAAATCATGGCGGAGCTGCATCAATAGATTTGGTACTGCTGGTCGAAAGAAATTTATTAGAAAATTTCCGATATATTCCTTGAAACTGTTGGATGTTTTTTCTCTACAAATAATCGCAGAAGTGTTCCCTTCATCTTGTCAAACATTAAAGGCAGTCTTCGAAGATCGAACCACATCTGTGAAAATAATTTTCAGTAATTATTTTTCTAATTTTTGCTGTTGGTGGAATCAACCAAACAACATCCGCGTTATAGAAACGAAACTATATTGTAGCACATAGGAGAAAAGACCCTCGATCTGACAAGAAATAAAACCGAGAAGAAAAACAACGTCTGAGTGGAAACAACGTGTTTTCTCCCTAATGCAAAATTCTGCACAACATCCGACAAAATGCAAAACAGCATAATTTTCGGGCGTATATAAAGGTAAACTTGCGACATTTCAGATTAGAATTGAAGCTGAGCATATATGATTAACTCAAATAGTTAATATATATGAAAGTGAAAAACATGCATTGGTGTTTCTACTCTCTATAGTAACAATGTATGTCCCAATGGGAAGGTTGGTTTCAAAAGAGCTTGAGGATGATATGAAAAAAATACAGGGGAATTTACATTTTGTTCCACTGCGCCTGGAAACAAATTAACTGCGTGCTGGTTCATTAAATCTGTGCATTTCATTTATCATAATTTCCTCCGATATATTCAAAGAAAGCCTTTCGATGTTCTCGATCGTCTCATAAATTATTTCTCCGGTACATGACGTTTTTTTTTTATTTTGTGCCTCAGAAATCGATCAGCATGTTCGTCAAGACTTACAATTACAATAAGTTTTCACAATTTTTGGATCTTGAAATCACTGTACATTCAAGCCCATTCCCAAAGAATAATCTGGGAAAACATTTCAAGACTTCGGAATAATTACTAGTCTCTTACTTTAAGACTCCATGATTTTTAAAATTTTTTCCGAAGAACAAAAATCACCAAAAAATCTCAGAAACAAGACAATAAAGCAGATTCAACACAAACAAGACCGTAACACTACAAGAGTGTTTGGAATGTGAACTCTTATTGACGTTATTTTCAACAGAAAAGACGAATTACTAGGGATATTTTTTCACACTGTCTATTCAGATTGAATAAATACCAGAACCACAATATCGAAAGCAAAAGTTGGGTGTAAAATGAGTCGGTCGTTCTAAAAGAGATAAAGAATCAGGGATTTTGATTACCATCTATTTTTTGTTAGCATATGAAAGACTTGAAGGTATGGTACTTGGTCGGGTATAGTACGTGTAAAATGTTACGACGCATGAAAAAAAGGATGTTTTAAATAGGGCACAATCCAAAAATACTTATGCAGGAACAAGCTTTCTTTCAGCATTTTTACTTGATGGCACCATTCAGTTTATTGCTCAAGTACCCTTTCTTTTGGGGGTTACAGGTATTATATGCATGCTAGGGTTTATGACTCAATGAATTTTCAGTGCACTGATGTGTTTGTCTGTTTATCCCCAGCTTGGGCAAGCTTTGAGAATCAGCATCATGTTGTCTGTAGACCGAGGTATAAATAAATATACAAGTTCAATAAAAAATATATACTTCAAATATATTCAATTCACAAATATTTGTACAATCACACAAACATAAAATAGAGAGCTTTAAGAGAGTCTTGCTAGAACATTCTGCAAGTCTCTCTGAGAAATAACTGCAAATGATTCTAGATTAATTCTGAGGAAATATGTGGGAAGGAAGGTGTATTTATACCTTCCTGGAAACATAGAATATAGAGGCAAAATATTCGCCAAGATTGAGGAACTGCGGGTCCCCTGAACACTCTTGATGAATACAAATATCCGGGTATCTCCGGGTATATATTATAAATATAAATAACATATATACACTCGCGAGTTTGGCGGAATAGGCTTCTTCTAAATTAGCAGTTTAGAAGAAGGCAGTGCAAGTTGTTTGTCACTGTTGACAAATAGCAAGTTGAAAAGGAGAAACAGGCAATAACAACCATCACGCATTAATGCGGGCCAATGTGAGAGAGGGGGAACCAAAACAAAAGGGGAACAGCTGCATGGAAACAAATACCTTGTAGAGAAGGATCTCTCTCCATATAGGAAGAAAAGAACATAATCGCAATTCGGTTTCTGGGTTACAATCAATGCTGCAATTTATAAAATTTACAAGTAGCATTCATCATCAACAATCCCCCCACAATAATAGTGAACATGGATCTCACACATTTGGATTCATCTCAAGCTTTTTCTTCTTCAAGTGTCTGTTAGATGTCAGTCCTGCAGAATCGAGGGAATATGCATATTTCCGGCTTGAGTTATAATGGGTTAGGTTTTTCTTAATCTTGTTTGTATTCTGAACATATGCAATTTGGTATCCGAACAAGGAAGTGCTTGCGCCTGTTGCTTTTTCACTTTTATTCCAGATGAGTGACTCTAGAAGATACGATTGGATCATCAAAAATAAGCCATCATTCTGGCATGCTTCGATTGTAGATACGAAAAATATGTTGGCCTTTTCATTGCTCAAAAATAAAAGCTTAAAAAGGATTACAGTAAAAATAAATGTCTGAGGCTTAACAAACGTTAGATCCCGAAATGGGATCAATTTCAAGGTTGCCCCGCTAATTAAGTTGACCTAAGTTCTCCGTGAAATTTCCTATGTTAAGAATTTTAATCCTCACAGTTTCTAACCTACAGAATTTCAATGTTATATGACAGCGTTAAAACTTAAAAGTCGTTAAGAAATTGTTTTGCCATATCCTTTTTATCACTAAAATTGTCTTTGCAAAATAATTGGCATGTTCGATACATGGAAAGTATCTATATACGAAAACGACGAAAAATGGTACTGAACAAAAAAAATCAATGAAATCAATTTCAGATTAACTATAGCTTTTGAGCTTTGATGAACACAAAATCTTTATGATCAGTCCCAGTTTTTGTGGTCTACTCTACATTTACGCATATTCGAGCGAATATATAGAATTGCTGCCAAAAATCTGAGCTGCCGCCGTCTTTCGCAGTTTTCTCAGAAAAAAATAAATGAAGTGTAGACGTCTCGAAAACCTGAAGTCACTCATGACACATGCCAACCTTTTCTAGCCCAGAGAAAGACAGCTCAACAGATTCACTGTAGTTCTCACGGTTCCCGCAGTAAGTGTAAGTGGCTGCTATATACAGCCGAAGCTTGTGAGAGTCGCGTTTTTTTTTCAGTCAACATTCGTGTTCTTCGAATCAAATAAAAAAACACAAAAAGATTGTGACAAGATATCACACGTTGTAAGCTGTTTAAAGACGTCGATATCATCCCGCGAAGACTATGGATCTTGTGCCAAAGTGGAAGGACTGGAGTGCCGAAAAGCCGATCACCGCCATTGTTCTTGGTGCTGGTGCGTGTGTTCACAACTGCTATAGAAACCGTGTTCACCACAGTAGAAAAAAGCTGAGCTATTTGTCCATTGATCGTATCGCGAAATATTCGTATTTTTGAGGGTGAATGCGAATTTCAACGATTTAGGTCAACGTGGGAAAGTTCACTCCACGTACGCGTTGGAATTTCCGGACAAGTTCAAAGTGGTGGCTGTTGCTGAGCCTCGCAAAGCTTCACGGATTCACTTTCAAGCCCTTCATAACATCCCAGATCATCGGTGAGATGAAAAAGAAACACATATTGATACATTCACTATGCATGTATGATGTATCAATGCATATGTTATGCTGAATCTCGATTGTCGGTGCCATACTGCCATATTTAACCGGAAACTGACTCGAACAACTGAATAATGAAGGTTTACCTTGGGACTCCCAGAAATTCCCTATTATGTAATATGAAGCAGAGAACAATTAAATACAGACAATTCAAGGCTGGTACTATTTGAGGACGAAGCGATTTGAGCAAAGGATTATATTTGATACAGCTGACACACGTCGAGAGTCGAGACAGAGACTATTCCTGGCAGAGACTATTCGAGACATTTCGAAACATTTCAAATTTTCTGCCTCGAGTTTTCCATATCCATGTACTGTGGACAGTAGTACATACAGTATATAGTACAGTGTTTAGCTGGAGACCCTGGCCTTGGCCGAATTTATTCCAGATTTTCATGTCTGATATTTTGTTTATTCATGCCACACAGGATAAGAGGAGATCAAAGTATTTCGAATGGTTTTTTGTTTATTTTTTTTGTTAGCGTGGCTGAAATTTATTTACTTTTTTTTTAAATAATTTTTATTGCTGTCTTCAATAAGTATTTATCCATTACCTCGAAAAAAGGCGTATCATCCATCACAAGGCTAATACTGCAGATGATCATTCTTGTTCAGTTCATTTACAAAATAGTTCTCGTTCCTATTTGTCCATGATAAAATGCGATATTCTTCCGAAGCTTTAATCTTGGCGCCACCTGAGCGAGGGCCTACTTTTAATTAAAAACAAGTTTCAAAATTAACCTGCAACCCAGTTCATGACTCAAAGATATGACTAATTCTTCGTAAATTATGCAGTTGACGAAACTTTCAGGCCTCTATATATATTGAGAATCTCTTCAGGTAAATCAGTGTTTCGTTTCCTAATGTTTTTACATGTATAAAAAATTTGCAAGAACTGTAATTTACCAGAAAACTTGAGCAATCATCAGCATTGATAAGTTGGTTTCCTTATTAAGGAATGCTTTTGCAAAGCAAAGCGGTGTTTCATCAGTGGTGTCTCGTGTTCAATCGAATGTGCTGCAGTCTCGAATCGGCATTTCTTGCCAACGCGGAAAAATTTCTGATTTTTTTGATTACATTTCTGAATTACGAACTTCGGTGGGATAATTTAAATTTCGGTTTTTTTCCTCCGAAAGCGCCTACAAGTCGTGGAGAGAATGTCTGCAAGACGCGACACAGGATAAATTCGCAGACGTGGTCATCATCGCGACTCCGGATCAGGAGCACGCGCAGCCCGCGATTGCATTCGCTTCTTTAAAATTTCACATCCTGCTGGAAAAACCCATGGCAACCACAGTGGAAGACTGCTGGGCGATACACGATGCTGTCAAGAAAAACGATGTTATTCTCGCTGTTTGTCACGTTCTACGGTACGGTCGGTACATGCTTTACAGTCCGACTGTTTGTGGGTTATCCGCGGGAGATTATTCGCGCTTGAATTCCTCCGAGTTTTGACGAGACTAACAGCGACACCTACCTAAACTGCGTGACTTGAAGATTCGTATTTCAGACATGCTCCGGCAGCTGTCACTTTAAGGCGGTTCGCGGATGCTGGGAAACTCGGTGAAATCTCGAATATTCAGCTGCTAGAGCCTGTTGGGCATTGGCATTTCGCTCATTCATTCGTCAGAGGTAAGATGATGAACGTAACAAAAAACTTGTTTATTCACTGAATATGAACGGCACATGAAAAAAACATGTCATGTCTTCTCGAAGGAAACTGGAGAAATGAAGCGAGTAGCACATTTGCGCTGCTCGCGAAATGCTGTCACGACGTGGATCTGATCGCATTTTGGAAACATGCGAACAAATGTACGAAAGTTTCTTCCTTCGGAAACCTTCAGCACTTCAAGTAAATTCAACACGCAAAATTGAAGTCAAAACCCGGAACTGCTTCCGCATTATTCATAAATGCATTTTTTTTTCCGCACAGGAATAAGAATAAGCCAGCGGGAGCTTCTGCAACATGTCTAACGTGTTCGGTGGAAAACACTTGTCCTTATTCGGCAAAAAAGCTGTACTTGGACTCCGTAGAAAAAGACCCGAGTCTTGCCGAACATTGGCCGGTCCTCTATATATATTGAGAATCTCTTCAGGTAAATCAGTGTTTCGTTTCCTAATGTTTTTACATGTATAAAAAATTTGCAAGAACTGTAATTTACCAGAAAACTTGAGCAATCATCAGCATTGATAAGCTGGTTTCCTTATTAAGGAATGTTTTTGCAAAGCAAAGCGGTGTTTCATCAGTGGTGTCTCGTGTTCAATCGAATGTGCTGCAGTCTCGAATCGGCATTTCTTTGCAACGCGGAAAAATTTCTGATTTTTCTGATTACATTTCTGAATTACGAACTTCGGTGGGATAATTTAAATTTCGGTTTTTTTCCTCCGAAAGCGCCTACAAGTCGTGGAGAGAATGTCTGCAAGACGCAACACGGGATAAATTCGCAGACGTGGTCATCATCGCGACTCCGGATCAGGAGCACGCGCAGCCCGCGATTGCATTCGCTTCTTTAAAATTTCACATTCTGCTGGAAAAACCCATGGCAACCACAGTGGAAGACTGCTGGGCGATTCACGATGCTGTCAAGAAAAACGACGTTATTCTCGCTGTTTGTCACGTTCTACGGTACGTTCGGTACATGCTTTACAGTCCGACTGTTTGTGGGTTATCCGCGGGAGATTAATCGCGCTTGAATTCCTCCGAGTTTTGACGAGACTAACAGCGACACCTACCTAAACTGCGTGACTTGAAGATTCGTATTTCAGACATGCTCCGGCAGCTGTCACTTTAAGGCGGTTCGCGGATGCTGGGAAACTCGGTGACATCTCGAATATTCAGCTGCTAGAACCTGTTGGGCATTGGCATTTCGCTCATTCATTCGTCAGAGGTAAGATGATGAACGTAACAAAAAACTTGTTTATTTACTGAATACGAACGGCACATGAAAAAAACATGCCATGTCTTCTCGAAGGAAACTGGAGAAATGAAGCGAGTAGCACATTTGCGCTGCTCGCGAAATGTTGTCACGACGTGGATCTGATCGCATTTTGGAAACATGCGAACAAATGTACGAAAGTTTCTTCCTTCGGAAACCTTCAGCACTTCAAGTAAATTCAACACGCAAAGTTGATGTCAAAACCCGGAACTGCTTCCGCATTATTCATAAATGCATTTTTTTTCCGCACAGGAATAAAAATAAGCCAGCGGGAGCTTCTGCAACATGTCTAACGTGTTCGGTGGAAAACACTTGTCCTTATTCGGCAAAAAAGCTGTACTTGGACTCCGTAGAAAAAGACCCGAGTCTTGCCGAACATTGGCCGGTGTCAGTCATTTGCAACTTGGAAGACTTTGACAAAAGCGTCGATTTGAAGCAGGGCATTTTGAAATGCTTGGAGGTATGTACCATACAAAAACATGGGATTCCAGGTTATCAAAATTATTATGCACCTGTGTTCCTTCGACCAATTTGCTTTTACGCCGTTGTGTGCCTCCACTGCATGATTTTAGGAACTCTCACGCAGATGTCACCAGAATCCTTCTCCTGATGCAGTTTTATTGGTTCGAATACTTCGAACACATCTGGCTGAAAAGATTAAACCTGGTTAAATTGTCAAAGTAGAAGGTTCATTCAAGCGTTATCTCAGTCTTTTGCGTCTCTTGCTGCATATATTTCTGGATATTCAAAGTTGAAAAAATCTCTGCCATGCTAATATTGTATATTCTTTTCTTTATGTAGCCGCAAGTAGTTTGATTGATTGATTGCTGTTACAAGCTTTATGTGCTGCTCCTCAGTATTTACAAAGGTCAGAAAATTTCCCCTCGTATTTGCTGTGTAAAACATAATTCACTATTAATAGAAAATACATCACAGTGCACAGCACAAAAGCATAAAACAATGAATTGGCATAATGCTTGCTAAAGAAGGACAAAACATGTTGACACAAGGCAATTACTGAGCACAAATCAGAGCACGATGACGTGTTCAGCCGTATCCCATGTATTTTTATTCGATTATACGATTTAGAAAGAAAATTTTGAGGAGAAATCAAACAAAACTCACTCTAGTTTATACAGTGAGGTAGAGTTAAATGTCATCTTCATTTCTTAAAAAAAAAAGTCTATTCACCGAACTTGTACGTTTCAGCATCATTTTCTGTCAGTCAAACTGCATGATAAGTGTTTCAATGTTGGAAAAATTGTGTCAAGATCGCGGAACTAAAAATAAACCTCCAATGGAAAACGTTCTGTTCATCATCTGGAAATTTTCTTTGAAAAATGAGGGTTGTTTTGAAATTTTTGAAAAATTTGGCCGAGTAAGCTGTAAAGTAAGAAGTTTTCTCAGCAAATGATTCACACATTCCTGATTGTGCAAGTATTTCAACTCATTTCAAAGAAGCTATCCCAGAAAACTGGGCGACGAAAAACGATGTTGAAAACATACCTTCAGGTCGAAGGCAGGTTTGAGATTTTCGCGAAATTTCCCTGAAGTTAGAAAATGTTTATGAAACTGGAGATGAAAAATACGATTGAATCCTCATTTTTTAAATTCCAAGGATGGACCATATGGACGATGCGTTTACGACTGTGACAACGACGTGTGTGACAATCAAGTAGTGAACTTTGAATTTGACGACGGGTCGACGGCATCACTGACGATGATCGCTTTCAGTGAAGCAGTTTGCGAACGTCGTACGACATTCTTTGGGACACACGGTGAAATGGGAGGAAAATTCGATCAAGATTCTCGTAAGTCTAATGAAAACAATAAAGCTTTTGATTCAGAAACACCCAAAAAATACCTTCGTTTTGTCTTGCAAACGCTGGTAAGAATTTTTTGAGAACATTAGGGTGCCACAATAATCCGCGGATGAAGGACCACAAACACACAAGTCGAATTGACAATAACCGAATAGTAATTTTATCTTATCGAACATTTAGCAGGTGGCTTAGTTTCAATGTTCATGCTCCTGAAAACTTTCCGAATTTCGGTTTGAAGGGAAAAAAATGGTACTGTTCAGGTAAATTTTGGCTGTGATTCTTATAAATGAAAAGCGGCCACGTTGTTTTGATAGGCTGAGTGTATATACGAGCGTTGTCCAACTTCGAGTTGACTTCGGGTATTTTTCAAGGTAAGTATTGTTGTAAATAAAAACAATTTTATACCGCCCATGATATTCTAAGGTTCTTCAAATTTTCTCAGCTTTCTAAAGAAATGCTTCAATTTTTTGCATGATGACGAGTGAAAACTTTCCAGTTTCCGTCGGAGTTCTCAACCCACGTCACAGAGGTGCTAAAAACTTGCTAATCCACTTTAAAAATTGAAACTTCCAAATTGTTGTGAACATTATTTTTTGTACATCTTGTAGAATTTTCACAGTTTTCCAACAGTTAATTTGTTTTTAAGCAATTTCAAAATGAAAAACTATGGCTCTATATTTCCAATGGCTAAGGTAGCTCAACTCGAAGTGGGACAACCCTCTGGCAGAGTCTTATGAGAGTCCCATATTGTAATTCAAAAATTGAACTTTTTGTTGTGCATGCGTGTATGCTCAAGTCCAAAATTTACAGTTGAATATTTGGATTTCGTGACGAACAAAACCGAGCTGATTCCTCTGGAGAAAGTTCCAGTGGGAACCAAAATGAAGGGACATGGAGGAACCGACTTCTTCCTTGTGGATTCCTTTGTTCGAGCTGTTTCCAAGCAAGATCCTTCCCTGGTTTCGACAGGTTTCCTATTTCAATTCAATTCGACACTCATGTGTATCAAATTTCTGACTTGACATTCTTTAAAAAAAAATAGGCTTGGAAGAGTCACTGAAAAGCCACTTGCTGACATTCGCTGCAGAACTGTCTCGGAAAGAAGGTCGAGTCGTCACAGCTGAAACAGACCCGAAGCTTTTCCTCTAACACAAATATATCACGAAAGACCACAAAATCAAGCATCATCGTTGTTCTGTGAAGATATTTTCACATAATGCTTGCGAAAAACTTTTTTTCGGAAATACGAAAATGTATGCCTGAACTTGACTGGCGTGAAATTCGTGGTATTTCTCCTCTCGCACGCTGTTGCTTGATTGTGTAAAACTATCGTCGGAAATAAAAGCTGCCTTATACTTGACCTTAGATGCCCTCTGTAGCAATAAATCCCTACTCTTCACAGATTAATTAATATTCTTATCCTTTTTACGACGTTATCTGCTGTAATCGATATAAAGTTTTACGGCGAAGTGTCAGAAATAATGTCGGAAAAGGGAGGAAGAAAGAAAAGTTCAAGGTGGGAAAACTGGAAAGCGAGCAGCCCGATAAAAGTCGTCATCATCGGTGCAGGTACAACAATAAACCAATAGAAATTATATGGTGACATGGAGTTTTTTTTCTGCGTTTGAAGCCAGTGATGTTTTAGGAGAAAAACTGTCGACGGAACTTTTTCAATGGCTTCTCTATATTTTTCAATACCGCTTAGGTCAGAGAGGAAGCGCTTATGCGACTTACGGAATGGATTTTCCCGAAAAGATGAAAGTTGTTGGAGTTGCTGAACCGCGGCGAACGATGAGATCTGATTTTCAAAAGGCTTTCAGTCTTCCTGATGACAAGTTTGTCTCACGAAATTACGTGCATAAACCGGAAAGTAAATCAACTTGCAAAAAGTTGAAAGAGTTTTCAAAAATTTCCGAAAATCCATCAGCAATTCCCTGTAAAGTTACATCTTCGATTGCGAAATCAGTCTGGACTCTGGATATGAAGTGGCATACATCCTTTGCCCCCTATTAGTTTCTTACACCTCTGATGGATTCGACCCTCCTTTTTGTGCTTGATGCGTTGATATAGATTTAAAAGAAAAATCAACGGTAGAAGTACAGTACTTAGCAATTTTAATATTATCTTCGAACCGAAATGTGCGCAAACTTCGAGGAAATATTCGTGATGCGTTTTAAGAGGTGCACTTCCTACTGCCTTGCGTCATCCCAGCAGCAGCTTCAAATGCAGTATTTAAGATTTCGTAAATAAAAATGTAGATGTCGCTCAATGCCTCAACAATTCCTCAGCACAGTGTACGGTTCAGGCCAGGGACAGTTCAGGCTTTGCTATTAAAAACCGGCCAATAAGGAACTTCAGGATTTAATGCGCAGTTCGGTTTTCATATAGATCAGGTGTCAGATTCGAACGAAACTTGCTTGACTTTCCTAGATTTCTCGCTGTCGTAAAATTTGGATATACAGCACTTCTTAAATTAGATTTGAAGATTTATTTTGATGAAAAGTATAATTATCAATAGAAATCACCCGATTCTGCGGGTCTTTAGATTCAATTATTATCACGAAAGCAGGTACGAAAAAAACTAAAAAATAATTAATATTTAAAAAAAATTATATTCATAAAAATGTAAAGAAAATCATTTATTCGGGAAAAGAAAGAAATGATTATTTTAAAATATTAGGCTATAAAAAGTATTTATTAGGTAGAAAAAATTCTTTTTTCTTCAGTGAGAGAGAACATCAGACGCATCGGATTCTTCGGAAATCGTGCGCAAGATGTTCGTCGGTCGTCGTGAATGAGCGCGCTGCAAATATTGTACTCGGATAAAGCAATAAAATATTGACATAATGGTCGAAGACAAATCATACCTAACATATTGACTGTCTTCGATTCCTGGAAAGGAGTCAATACTGTATTGTGACTCGTTCCTCATTTCTTCCGCTTCATTTGTCATTTTCATACGTTTTAATACCGTACACCATCATCAAATTTTCAATACTGTACAATACGAGTACGTGTGTCACTCAGAGCATTTCGGACTTGGGAAGAATGCGTGAGAGCCCTGGAGGCGGAGAAATTT
Organism: Notodromas monacha; assembly: GCA_905338405.1. Taxonomy (NCBI): domain Eukaryota; kingdom Metazoa; phylum Arthropoda; class Ostracoda; order Podocopida; family Cyprididae; genus Notodromas; species Notodromas monacha. The sequence goes on along the minus strand of CAJPEX010005052.1, from coordinate 14 downwards.
GCAGATGCCGTCGT
>CAJPEX010005051.1:0-18266 GCA_905338405.1 Notodromas monacha | reverse complement strand
GACATCAGTCCCTCAGGTCTCCCCTTGCGGCTTTCCAACTTAATTTTAATATAGATTTTATAGAATGTCATTATTGTTGCTATGAATGTGTGTGTGTTGAATTTTTCAGTTCTTTTGGTCTTGATTGAACTTGTTTTGCACAAGTGTAATCATATAGGAAAATCAAATTTGCATTACAGACTTTTCACATAACAGACTAGTCCATTGCACAGGGGTTGACTGTATTTATTGATTTGCTTATACATCAGGGAGGATTAGCTGGGTTGTTATCTGGAATGGTATTTGTGGCCTGGTTGGCAATTGGCGCCTGGATCAGCAACATTCCACCCAAACCATCCCTTCCAACTTCTGTGGAAATGTGTGATTCAACCACAAGCATCTTCTCAGAATCCTTCATGCTCAATGTGACTAATGCTGTGGCACTAGATCCTACAGCAAACGACGATCTCAGGTAGAACATTTCTGCATTGAAGTTGGAGAAACAATTATGCCAATAATTTTTGCTTCCATCACTGTACCTTTTTCAAAAGGAGCATTTATGGTTTTTCGTACCTCATGTACTTCCCACTGGGCATGAGCGTCACGATAATTGTGACAATTGTCGCGAGCTTTCTCACAGGTGAGAATTTGAAAAGAATTGCCTGAAAATCTCAAAAAGGTTTAGTTTTGAGGCGTCTTTGAAGGATAATCCGCAAAAATACTTTTCTGCAAGGATTTTTAGTTAATTTGACGAAATGCTCAGAAGTATTTGTAAAAATTGAAAAAAAAACTCAAATTTTAGACTTTCAAATTTCTCAAATGCACGCATTTCGGCTGAAAATTTTTGGCATGCAGAAAAATTGTCAGCTGCGTAATTTTCAAGGAAAATAATGGAATTTTGGTTGATTTTCGTTGTGGTAGTCAATTTTCATCTGAGAACCCATTATCCAAAAAATAATTTTAATTTGACTTGGAAAATTAAATTGTCCAGAAAATTTACGTCTCACATTTGAAAAAACAGGTATTAAATTCTTCTTGTTGGTTTTGACCATCACTTGCATCCACAATACATGCATTAACAATTTTATTCCAGGAGGATTCCCGATTGAGAAGTTGAACGAAACTACAGTTCATCCGAAGTCTCTCAAAGCTTGGACTTGGATTCTTCGTCGACTCGGGAAAACAGAATTGACAAAAAATGAAGATCAAGAAATTGGGCAGATGACACATTCACAAAATTCAAAATTTGCCGTCGGAAGCAACAAGAAAATCGATTCCACGGGAGATAATATTGAGTCTAATGACAATCATTTCATAAACTATTGATTCACATCGGGTATTGATTCTTTTTCACTATTTTTCATGGACACACAACTCGAATGATCAACGAAAATACAAGAATATTACCGATAATGGATTAATTTTCTTGTGTAATTGATTTTTTTCTTAAACGTATCAATTTGGGGTGATTTTGGATATTACAATACGACTTCAGATATTCAACTGCAGCACACGCACTTGTCCATAACAATTGAAGTTGCTGTATAGCCAAATTTTCAATATTATTTCAATATAAAATAAGTGATTAGCTATTACGTTTACACTGTAATCCCATTACAATGGATCTCACTAAAACAAATTACTGTTCAGAAGAATTTTTTGGTTCCTATAGTAAAAAAGCCATAATCGCATATTCAAGTATCTTATTAACAATTCTGTATTTACATAGGTTCTACTCATTGGCCAAAGGATTTGTTATAATGCGATTTTACAGTAATTAATCATACCTAAATGGAAGACCTGCACAGTACGAAAAACTTGTATACACAAAATACTCAGTATGGGAATTCAAACATGGTGAGAAGAAACTTGGAGAAACCNATAATATAATTGAACACAGACCAGCAGCAGAAAACAAAGTGGGCAACCAGTCAACCATGTGCATGAGTTGATTCGAAACTCGGCCACTCGATTTCAACCAGGGACTCCAAATGAACCCAACGCCTCGAACCCCTCCTTCCCAACCCGTTGCTTTCGTCTGCGCAGATCATCCAAAATGAATAAATTTAGCGAAATGTACGCGCCAAGAAAGAAACGATGAACAGGTAGAAAGGAAAAAGTGGAACCCATCACTCACCCCTCGTAATGGCCAATTGGAAGCTGCATTCCGATTTATTCCTCCGGCAGGACCCCCATTGTCAGTGGAGAAGACTTACTAGCTCAAAAAGTCGTAAGGAAACAGAAGGTTCCGAAAGTGTTAAAAGGGGTGGCTAGCCAGATCGTTTATATGGTAGCGACCTTTCGGCTATTATTTGAATATTGTTACGTAACCAGTTTTATCCAGACAATCTATGCAAAAATAAAAATACAAGATTACCGAACACTTTCCCAAAAATTTAGAAAAACACCCAGATTTCCAAAACCTTCAGAGGACTCCAGATGATTAATTTCTCATTGCTTATGCACTATACACCAACGACGTATAAATAGTGTACATATACAAACGAGAATAAGTTCGATTCTGCGCGGAAATGAATAGTTTTACTTCAATTGTTGAATCGATACTACATGTAGTAGTATTGAATGTGTTTTGGATTCTCATTATTTTTTTTTCAACAATATAAAATGGACGATTTTCCATTATCTGCACAAAGCTTTGATTTTTCATCAGAAAAACCCTTGTTCTAGCCAACTACTGTAGAAACCATGTTTACTCAAGTATAGTGCGTTCAACTTTTTTTTTTAATCAAAATTGAGACGTAAAAATGGGACGGGCATCATAGGTAGTGATAATATTTTCAAAAAATCGTTGGAGTTACGCAATTATCACATTTGAATATATCAAAACAATTGGAAATAATTGAATGCAGGTTATAAATTAATGTCAAAAATTGAATTCTGGTGTCTCTTATTTTTGAAATACAATACTCGTATTGTAGTTGCCCAGTAAAAAAATGGGTTGCGCATCTCAAGGATAGGATTTCTTCAAAATATCGCGGTAAAAAATTGGGGTTTGTGTCTTAACTGAGGGTGCAAGATACTTCGAGTAAATACAGTACATTAATGCATGCAATTAAATAAATAAAATAAAAACCTGCGTAGATTCTCCGTTGGGGATCTCGGATGTGGCTGAACAATTGAATGACATCTCTCGGGGCCTGGAGAGGATTGGACCAGAGACCAGCGTGGACAGCAGCATGGGCGACATAGAGGAACAAAGGAGATTGAGTCGGGTCATGGTGTTGAATAATCTTCAGGGCTTCGCTGGTGTAGAGGTCAGTGGCATAGACGCCGAGTTTGTCAGTTGCCGGCTCCATGTTACGACGCAAATCACGGCCTCTCATCACCATCCCTTTAATCTATATGCATATGGGATGAAGAATACGTCAAATTAAGAGGTATTCAAGTTTCAAGCAGATGATTACAATTCAACGACCCCGATGCACTCTGCATGTGATGTCACGTCAGTGCATGAGTCCATAATTGAATAAGGATATTCTCTGGCGACACCTACCTGACATTACAAAAAGCTACGTGTCACTCAACGAAGAAATGCAGCTGAACCTCGATAAATCCAACGTATGTCAATTTCTTAAAGTCCCATGCTCTGTGTCTAAGGAATATTAAGAACAAGAGTTCTTAATATTCCTTAGACACAAATCACAAGAGTTCTTAATATTCCTTAGACACAAAGCATTAAAAACCTCCCTAACTCAATGGATTCCCCCTCAAATCTCAATAACTCAGCTTTTTAATTATTTTATCGACACAAAAAAGAGAAGCTATAAATTTCAAGCAGATGATTACAATTCAACGACCCCGATGCACTCTGCATGTGATGTCACGTCAGTGCATGAGTCCATAATTGAATAAGGATATTCTCTGGCGACACCTACCTGACATTACAAAAAGCTACGCGTCACTCAACGAAGAAATGCAGCTGAACCTCGATAAATCCAACGTATGTCAATTTCTTCAAGTCCCATGCTCTTGTATTAAGAACAAGAGTTCTTAATATTCCTTAGACACAAAGCATTAAAAACCTCCCTAACTCAATGGATTCCCCCTCAAATCTCAATAACTCAGCTTTTTAATTATTTTATCGACACAAAAAAGAGAAGCTATAAAAATGTAACAATGTATTCTAAAAGGAAGTGAAAGACTATATTTATATAGGCAGATGAAGCCTAGCATTCAAGTTCAGCATACTGCAAACTCATCAAAGAAGTAATTTAAGGCCAAAAATATCACCAGTTATATTCTGCAATTCTTCTTTCTCTCCCCCAACAAAAAAGATCGTTCTTAAAACTCAGCATTGTTCGCTGGCTCCTTGAACTTCGACAGAGATATTTTCGACTGATGGAAATGATTCGAGGGCTAAACTTACGCCAATTTCTGACGTGGCATCATAGTAGTCTCTGTAACCGCCCCAGTGCCCCAAGTGTGTTTCAAAACCTCTCGCGGTTGGCGTGTAGGCAGCTTTGTGATTCCCAAGGTGCCACTTTCCAACAATATGACGTCTGTAACCCAGTCTTCCGAGATGTTCCGGCAGCAATGTCACATTCAATGGTAGACCCCAGGGTTCATCCATGCTGATGACATCGTGTTGCATTCCTGTTTAGAAAACGTCAACGATTTCATGAGAGAAAAGGCATGAATAAACGGATTAAAACTTTAGATAGATCCTAATGAAATATTGGACATAAAGTTTATTTAATAACGATTTCAAGCTCCCAGCCGACAGATAACGACTTCAATAAAATTCAATTTAACCTTGACTTTTCTGCCGCAAAGGAAACAATAGGACAAATGCATTCAATTAAGCATCGTCATACTGTTCGTGATCCATAATCATTAGATAAAATTAATATTCTCACCGAGTTGAGTCGTGAGTCGACCTGTCATCAACGAACTTCTGGACGGGGTACAAATTGGGTTGACATAATAATTGTTCAAAATAATTCCTGCTGATGCCAGGGTGTCTATATTCGGTGTTGGGATCTGCTCGGACCCGTGAAAGCTCACGTCATTCCAGCCCTATCACATGGAAACAAGCATACAGCGATAAGAATTTCTCCAATCCATCTTTTGCGGTAAAATTATCTTCTCTTGATCCATTTCATGGCTTACCTTGCATTTCTCTTCTATATTTAATGATGGCATTGGCATTGATCAAAAAGCCACGTCAAGCTACTAATTTATTTATAGTTTAGCTACTAATTTATAACTACTGTTTTATTCTAACGCCGAATAATATTACACGTTGTTTGGACGAATAATGCATTCAAGCCAGTATACATGCCTAATTCAAAACCGTGGGCCGTCTTTCGCGAAAATTTTCTGCGTGGAAATCTCTGGCGATCGATTGAAAAAAAATCACCATAAGTGATCAGACAGCACATCAATGCAAACGCACGGGAAAGAAATACAATTATTTTGTACGTCATCCGCATAACAGAAAAGCAATTCAATCATCTTAATATCTCAAATGTATCAGACTCGAAATTATACAAAAGCATTTTACCATTTCAAAATTCCATATATACTAGGTCTGAAACTACTGTACGTTCGTTTATGATCGAATGAAAGGAAACATTACCAAGTCGTCTGCCATGATGAAAACAATGTGCGGGCGAGGCTGTTGCGTCTTAGAATCCCGGAATTTCCAAGAGTTCGACGCATTTGATGACGAGAAAACCGACACAACGAGAACAAAGGCAACACAAACAGCAGATCGCTTCGTCATTTCCTGTTTCCGCTTCAACGCGGAAATAGAACCTCGGAGAGAAATCTGCGGCCGACGACAGGATGAATACAAACTAAATAAAATAATCACGGCCGGCGAATCATTGTCGAATAATTTATAACTCATGAAGGCTTTATTCAGAAACACTGATAGGCGACGGCGCGAGACACGCCTGAGCTAAGCGAAGCCCAGCAGAGGAAGAGAAAGAGATATGAACGAACGAACAAATGTCTTGGCTGTGCTGTTGCTACCTTCGAAGTAAACACGGGGGGCCTCTCCGCATGCCTCGAATCCAGCACAAACAAATCCTCGATAACCAGAGTCCATGATGAGGCCTTGATCATGGAACATGATTTCGTGCGGCAGATAGGACATTCCCGAGGCGATGTGTTCCGTTTCCTTCATATCAATCATATGAGCCTCAGCATGTTTCACGATAGTACTTTCGAAAGGAGCATTTGAACTCCGAATAGAAAGTCGGTCTGATGCACATCGATTTTGAAGCGTCATTCTTAACAGTTCCGCGGACGACAAGTTCAAGGATCTTAGCAATTACGAAATCTCATCATGATTATCTACTCATCTATTACGATATGAAGCAGCAATATCTCTGGTATGACACAGGGTGAACAGCTATTACAGTAAAATAAAATTTTGAATGCTATATTCTCGCCCGTTCCCGTAGGAGAGCAAATTTTATTTATTAAAAATTCCAACCTCGCCAAAAATAAATACAGTAATCAAATAATTTATTCATGTTTCTCATATACAATAACACAAGCCCAGTGTGTCAGAAATCAGAATACCCCAGCACACATGGGATTCATTCGACGGAATTCGTACAATATACAGTAGTTGACCATATTATCTAGTGTACTGTACAGCTAGTTACAGTACTTGCATTTGAACCCCACCCAAGTTTCAGCATACAGTTCGATGAGCGCGCTGCTGTGTGTCCATCTCGACTCGTCATCAGGGTTAAAATTTTCCATCACGACCTCGCTATCTTACCATGGAAACATTTCCTTTGAAATAAGTTGCATTATCTATACAAACTGTTGTTACATGTGTCGCTTAAAGATTTCAGAGTAACTATTTTTCAGACGCTTTTCTGACTGAGGCAACCCCAGAATCGCAGGAGCACTCTTCATCACATCAGGCAAGTTTCGTACCTCAATTTCCAGCCCCATAGAAGAGATCACCAAATTACCTGCCTCAAACTTATTACCTGGCTGAAAACAGGGCTAATTATTTACTCGCATGAATAATGATCCACCACAGCAGTATGCATATACGGTATATATACAGTACCGTACTGTATACCTACATCGTGAAACACTGGCGTGTTCGGATATGTCACGCAGGAATTGATCATGAGTGACAAGCGCGGAATCAGGGTTGCCATACTTGCGTGTGCGGCAGATCCGCCGCGTCACCTTCGACGCATTTCAACAGAAGCTTGTATAAAGGAATTTGTGAAAATGTGAAATCGTCGTTTCCTTTCACACATGAACCGCACTATCGTGCTCATTGTAATCGCGATGTAATTCAATAACTAGCCATGCAAGAAAGAATTGAACAAATAATAATGATCATCAGTGATGGTTCAGTGCATTTCAATAATTAGCATATACAGCTGAAGTACATATGTGCAGTCCTCGTTGACGGAATCATCTGGGAAATAAGGACAGGATCAACAATTGTAGGTTAAGGTTAGGGGCAAGATTTATAAATTGACTGGGTCCAAGTTCGAAGTAGAATTTTATAGTATTGCAAAACATAAGTCTTCACCAAGTACGTTTCACGAAAATTACGATTTTGCAACTTATTCTGTGCACTTAATTTTTTCAAAGTTTCATTGGATGAAACTCTACAAGTTTTCAATGTTGATATCAGAAATTTTCTTCATGTAGAAAAATAATCAATACAGTATGGTCAAGTATCTTACCCAGGTCCAGGTGTGACGACATGTACGATGTTCGCAACAATTGTAGACATGTGACAGGTCGGGGTCGTAGGGCTGATGAAATCGATTAACCGATTACGGAAGAATACCAACTGACATGAAAAATTCACGGAGTACTCTACTCCAGTCTATACCCTCTTACCAAATCTAATCAAATAATCCTCGCAGACATTCCGAACTGCATAACAATTCGCAATTGAGATTGTTTATATAGGACGCATAAACACGGCAGTACAGAAAGTCATCAAATAACCACTTTAATCTCCGCACAGTTCATCTCGTATTCATAAATCCACTCACATATCCAGCAAGTGCAAAACGGACATGAAGAAAAAAAAACATTCTTTTCCTGGGCAGAGGCGGAACAAACCGAAGTATCATTGACAACTTTTCCTTCACCCTCAGCGCCAACAGCAAGACAAATAAAAGGAACTGCGATCAGTTAGCCTATCATTAACCCCAATGCTCGTGCACCACATGGAACAAAGCGTTAAAACCCCCGGCATAAATAAGGAAAAGCTAACATTTCGAGAAAAGAAAACTTCTAAAATCTTTCCCATCACTCGGCTCAACCGGAATTTCTTTTTCTTCACAGGGTGACCCCATCGATAACCAGCAAAAAAACCAGCCGGGTGCCCGAATATATATGCAAAACAACTCGGGGAGACAAAAACAAAAAGGTAACCCACCGGCAAAACCCAAGCAAGGCTTTTTTCTTCTTCTTTTCGCTCCCCGAAATTTTTTTTGAATTCCTCTCAAGCGGGAAAAATATAGCTTTCATCACCCTCTCGCTACGTGCACCCAAAGGATAACGCGAAAAAACTGTTTTCTCAACCTGGAATCGGTTGAACCCGAACTTTCAAAAGGGATTCCAAGTGTTTTTCGTTTTGTATGACAATCCAAATTACCGCAACGCAATTTCAACAAGATAGATCTCGTCACGGACCGATCGACAATTTAAAATAAAATAAAACTGCTTCCAGGCCGCAAAAAAAAAAAAAAAAAAAAAAAACTACGATAACAAGGCGTTCATGTTTCAACTGGTGCAACTTGGGTATTTTTTGACGAGTTTGCAGCCAATACATTTTGACCCGATGCTTGATAAGCTTAAAGTGACCAATAAACATACGAGGTGATGATAAAAATCCAGCGGTTCTCCGTGTTATCCACTCATTTGAAAAGCGTACAAGCTTCGCCTCAATTCAATCTTAACCGAAAGTTTGATGATTTCTAACGTCACTGAAGCAACCTGAAAAAAAATAAAAGTAGGCACCTCTAAGAAGTGAAATCACGGATTCAGGACATTAGGGCGTGCAACAGGAAATAACACAAGATTCTCCATGTGACCGATTAACTCAGGTTTTCGCACAGCACGTACTTCCGAAAAATTACAGCTGGAAAAAATGACTGAACTCAAAAAATGACTCTCCGTGAGATAAAAAATACAAGAATCTGACGAGAAAAAATCAAGCGGCCACCCTAACGGCGTGGGAAACAAACGCAGGTCTTCGACTCGCACAAAAAAAGAAAAATTTACAGGAGAGAAATTTCTCACCCTCCATATCGACCTACTCACTGTGAGCGCCGTGTTTTCTGAAGCAAGACTTTTATCTCCGAAATTCAGGGAGCTTTTAACGGCGAACTGATGACGAAGCCCAAAAAAAAAAAAACAGGATTGTTCGATGGCACCAAACAACGACGGATTTCATGACACATGGAAAACGGGGCAATTAATTTTTCACAGCTCTCCGACTTTTACCCGAAGATTTATTTCATTTTCCGCCTCGTCGTTCCCGGCAGTTCAAAATTTACCACTGCGATCAAACGTACCAAGCTTTCCGTAACAGCAATTTTTATGAAAAGTTCTCAACTGGATTTCGTCGAGATATCACGTGAATACTTGACAAAAAACGCACTTTTTACTGCCGAACGGGAACATCGAAACTTGACTCGAAGCAAGAGAGCTGAAAAAAATGCTTGACCACCGAACAGAAGTTCTTCCAAAGCCCAATCTCAAGAACAGCAGCGAGAAAAATTAATCCGGATTTATCCCGATCTCAGAATCCATTCTAATCGCTCTCGTCGGGGGGAAAGAACTGAAATTAAGACGCAGGAACAGACTCAAGGAAGAGGAAAACATTAATCAAAGACACGACAATCAAGCTCTTCTCGATGGGAGGCTACTAGTTACAGCATTTCTTCCGCGTGGCGTTCATGGCTGACGGGTCCGTTGGTTCCACGTGGATCGTTCGCACTTGATTGCTTGGACTCTCTTCGCTGGGCCCGTCCTGAATTTGTTTTTGCGATACTATTTGATAAATCTCTGCAAAACAAACGGAATTTGCATGAGTAACGCATTCAGGCCATTCGGGAAACACTCATAACCAGCGTCCACGACACGCTGAATAAAACGGAAGAAAGATATAAAACAAATGCCTTGTTGATTATACCCCCACTACCGTGACAAAACCAAACACCTCGCCAGCAACCTCATGCAACATATTGACAGAACCGGAAGTGCTTCATACTTGCCCTTCGTAAAAGAAAAAAAACACTCTTATGCATTTTTTTTCCAGCGCAAGGAAAACTTATGTCAAGTTCAGTGCCATGTCGTTCGCACCTTCCGATTCAAGATCGAGGTATAAATCAACATTCATTTAAAATCGAGCAGCAATTTATATATAAAAGCTACAAAATTACAAGATACTCTTCGAAATTTCCGAACAGGGCTCCCTGTTCATTCATTTCCGAATGAAGCTTTCTTGAAAATTTCCTAATCTTGTCTAAAAGTTACATGTGACGATGAATCACAGGTACGATGAAAAGGCTCAATCTGACATTCACAAATTCGCGGAATTTCTGAAAGCGAAAACATAAATTCGAGAATTGAAAGGTCATTCGGGCGAAACCGGTGACAATTAAGATCACTAGGAATCTTCAACCATTGAAAGCAGAATGACCCCTGGGTCTCTTGACCGACTGGTATATACTGTACATTGGAAAATTAACAGAAATGAATAATAAGTGAAGATTCGTGGAAGAAAACTCGTAGTCGTTCCGTACCCACGAGATCTTCCACAAACATGTCTTGAAAGTGTTAAAAGACTCAAAACCCGAAAAAAGGTTCGGATCAGGAGTATCGCGGACAAATACGCACGTGACAAACAAAGCGGGATTTAGTCGGTGCTTAGAAACCATCTCCGTGATTTTAAAAATCGGGTGCTGAGAGGTTAGGTTGTTCGGAAACAACTTAAGATTTCCCGTGAACAACGATGTAGAAATGCCAACGTACGGGATGAGTTAGGGCCTAACGGGAACGCTTCACGGTTACCACTCAAACCCACGGAACAGACTTGACGGCGAAATAAAAATTACCAACTCACGATAGAAACACGCAGGCCAATTAAGTAACCTCGCATTCGGGATTTTCGGGGGGACAGGGAAACCATAATCTTCACAACACAAGATGGCGTGGTGCTGGTCTAGTATGTCATTTACCGCACTTGTACATGCGTCATTATTGTAGGTCTTCTTGAATAGCAAAACCTGCACATTTTTCTTTGTGTTTGCAGCATCAACCTTTACATCTGTTCTGCTGAATTTCATGTTATCTGGGAGATCCGTGAGAAATTCGGAAATTCCTATCGCACATATTCTGGTTCTGTGCATAACTTGCGCATGAAAAAGGAGAGCGGAAATTTTACTACGATTTAAAAAAAAACATATACCTTATAAAATTCGGGATCATTTTCAAGTACGTTGAAGAAATTACGCCAGAAAAGGAATTTGAACCCCCACTGAGGAAACCTGCGACTTTGACCCACAGTAGAAAATTGCAGCACAAAAACTACGAGTCTCAAATTAAAATTCCGAAGTACGTCAGGATTTGTGGATCAATGGATGTCAGAAAAATGCCTCGTGGATAGCTAGATGAATTCAGTTGCCGACACTAAAATAGAGTAATTCGGAATTGTTCTTCAATTAAAGAGTAAAATTCGCACATGTACTTTTCACAACAGATGACAGATCAGACCAGCTCCAATGGCGTTAGACATTTTAAAACAGAGAAGTGCGCGATGGGAAAGGCGGGATTACGCGGACAGGGATTGGCAACATTGTTTTTTTCGCAATTCTGCCTGCTCCGTGGGCTCAACGTGGATAGTCCGCACGTTGGACGAAGGACTGCCATCATCGTCACCCTGATCCTTGATCTGTTTCTGAGACACGATCCGGTAAATCTCTGCAAAAATGTGCATGCTCGGAACTCAACGATATCTCGGCCCAATCAAATAACAGACAACTTTCTCCTCATCGGTCACATTCAATCGCGTCGACATTCAAAACTGAAAATAAGAACTCAAAGCGCTCCATAATCAACACAAACATTTCCACACGAACGAAATTTGAAATTCCCAGGCAAACAAACCTGATAAAATGTTGACGAACGCTGTTTCGACGTTCGTAGAATCCAAGGCAGATGTTTCAATGAACGAAAGCGTGTTCCTTTCGGCGAAACCCTTCGCTTCTTCCGTAGGTACGGACCTCAAATGACGCAGGTCAGACTTGTTGCCCACGAGCATGATCACTATATTCTGGTCCGCATGCTCTCGAAGCTCTCGCAGCCAGCGCTCAACATTCTCATAGGTGATGTGCTTCGCGATGTCGTATACGAGAAGTGCTCCAACTGCACCACGGTAATACCTTCATTCGGAAAGAACAGAGTGAAATCATGAACATGCGTCTCGGCAATTCAAAATTGAAATAAAATCGGTATACTTTAAGGTGCGGTCGTTCAGATCTCCATCGGCCAGAAAAAAATATTACACCCGGTAAAGCATGACGTATGAATTACCGTGAACGTTCTATTTTCCTTACGCACTTGAAATATCGAAGGAATCGGAAACAGGTTCGACTTACGCAGAGGTGATTGCCCGGTATCGTTCTTGCCCAGCTGTGTCCCAAATTTGGGCCTTTATAGTTTTGTTGTCTACTTGAATGCTCCTGGTCGCGAACTCAACACCGATCGTAGATTTCGACTCGAGGTTGAACTCATTCCTGGTAAACCGCGACAACAGGTTACTCTTCCCAACTCCGGAATCGCCAATGAGAACAACTGTAATGGATGACAGTTATCAGTCTTTAAAAAATGTACTCATATCTTCAGTTCGACGCCAGTACCTTTGAAAAGAAAATCGTATTCTTCATCGCGAGCGCCCATGGCTGCTTCCTCTAAAATGCGTCAAGAGAAAGCACTAGTGGATCTACTCAGTCCAGAAAATATTAAGGCAATAAGAAATCACACATTTAATATCCCCCAATAAGCAAGTGAACAAAACTTGCGTCGGAAAAGAAGCGCACCAACCGTCACTTCGACGTGAGGCAAACTTGACTCTCAAACGATACGAAATCCTTTCTCGACTATTCTCTACAGTACTGCAACAACTGCAGTTGGCACAACAGGAGCCCAACGTATCACTAGGTAAGTCAAAATTCTTCAATTTATATCTTTTCCTTTCGGATTACGCTCGCAACTTCCTCATACACGAAACTTGGTTCAACCTCGACTTGGAATAGCTCAAAATCACATCTGAGACTGAACTACACCCACCTCCAGGTGGGACGCATATACAGCAGACAGAAGTACAAACGGAATTGACGCTGACCAAAGTTTTGCTGAATGATATATATGCCGCAATAATAGGTTTAAGAGACTATAAAGCTCGAAATGTTTTTCAGAACCATTTTTGTTCCATAAATTCATTTTCATTCCATTGTAGCTCATACTTTGTTAGTGTGGTTCACAGTCCATCCATCACACAGTGGGATGTTTTGATCAAAAGAGAAAGCAGGCAACCACTGAAGCAATGTTAGGCAGAAGGGTACTACGGTAGTGTGTTGATGGAATCAACTCCTGAAACTCGATCGCGGATCCTTCGAAGTGCAGAACTTCATGTGCCAGAATCAAGTACTGTAATTCTGATTCTATCTATGTCTAATAGTGTGTACTGTATGTGATTAAACGCTATCGGTGTGCTGGAGGTGGTTAATGCGTGACGACGAGTTCCTGATGCTTGCTTCTGTCTGAAGAGTGTAACAAGTTGAGTTGGTATTTCGAGGGTCGTCAATTTTATGCGAGTTGAATCCGTTGAATGAAATCTAATTTTCGGCTTATTCTATCTGCCAGCAATTAGATTGCTGGAGTTAATTCGTGGATAGGAAGTGTAATTGGGATTGTGTTTCCCGGCAGCATCTATTTAGTACACAGAACAGTACCTTGTACGATTGAATCCAAGGGTACGGAGCGGTTCATCTGATGAAACTCATCTTGTGTCTACCGATTGGTGATAAACGTTTTGTGCAAACGTAAAGTGCCATTCCCGTTCGCGCCTTTATATCACTGGATTATCGCGTGCATCATGGCTGGAATTAAAGGTACCTGCTTGAATTTTAAATTTCAATGAAACACGTGTTAATGAATCGTTTTTTTTTTCCTGTATAATGGATCGAATTTCCTGTTGCTTTCTGATTCGACATGACGTCTTACAACGTCTCTAGCGTGAGTACTACTTCGGAATACTTTGCGATTTAGAGTTTATGCGTTAAAATTATGGAAGAAACCTTAAATAGTCTTTACTAAGAATGGGGGATTCTGATATAGCGACGTAAGAAAATTGTTGTGCATCTGTTTCATGATGACTATTGATTAAAGTATTTCTTTTTGTTTTAGGTTGATCACGCTGGCCTTCGCAGGGTCTGTGGGAATGACATTTCTTGTTTTGGCTTGCGCCCTTCCTCAGCATAAGTAAGTGAATTATAATTTTTGCGTCTTTTACATATCAATGATACCATTTGAATCCCTCGCAGTTGGTGGCCATTTTTTGTGGTCATGTTTTACATAGCTTCGCCTTTCCCTGTGTTGATCAGTCGACGCTACAGCGACGGGTCGTCGTCTTCCAGCGCGTGCCATGAATTTGCTGTTTTTCTCACGACAGGAATTGTAATCTCAGCATTCTCGTTGCCCGTTGTTCTTGCTCGAGCGCCGAGCCTTGCACCAGTGGTTCGTGAATCTCGAATATTTTTATGTGTTTCCTCATTTCCTGGAGAAAAGCGAGAAGGAAGAATTTCATGATGTCCTGTTTAACTGCATGTCTCTTCGAATACTTTTTAATTTTTCATTGGAAAAAGGATGGCCATGGCATTTTCGAATCAATTGTTCACATCCGGTGGTTACACGTATATGATGAAAAAGCGTTCAAGATCATATCGAGGAGAGTGGAACAGTACTGTGATCATATTGTGCAAAAAAATGCACAGTAAAAATAATTTTTATTCGTTATCTGAAGAGCTCTTTTAATATGTAATAAGTTTCTTTCCATCTACTTCAATTTAATGTTTTACGTGAAAAAGCAGTCATAGAGATCTGGAAAGGCTAGCGATTGATCCTATAGGAACTTTGCTGGTTGCGTTTTCAACTGGGTGATTTTATTTTTCGTTGAAACTTACAAATTGAAAACTATTATCCGTTTTCAGATCACATGGGGATCCTGCGGACTTATTTTGGCCGCAAACATCGTTATGTTCCTAACCATCGTCGGATTCTTCATAGCGTTCAACTCGGAAGATTTGTCATACAACATGTGGTGAAAGGGCTCGCCGGGAAGTTAAATGATCCTGTCAACGTTTTGTGTTTTTGATGAGCAAATTTAGAGTTCCTTGTTTATTTTTTGTAGCATATTTTAATTCCCGCTGGTGCAACCTGTTCACGACGTTTTGAGTTCTTGGTTGTTCAGGGAATCGGCTGTGATGCATAGCGTGTGTCTGGTCGAGTCATGCTTTTCCGCTTTCGTGCTCTTGTGTGTTTCACGTACTTTTTTGTTTTGAATGATCCCAACAATGCGTGTTTTTTGTTCATTTTCTGAATTGATTATTTGTAATAATCGACATTGTCGTGTTACTTCACAAGAGGCTTGCTATTCAAGTTGAATACGTGCGAGAAATGAGCTTGCGAAGTGTCCACTTGAAAAAAAATTTGTCTTGTTTCTTCGCTTGTCTCTTCTCCAAAGTTTCTTGTTTACTCATTTAAATTCTGTCATGATTATTCAGGTTTGTTCGTGGTGAGGTGTGAGAATAATGCGGCTGCTTCTCCTCATCGCTGTCATCTCTTCTGCAGAAATAGTCGCTGGGGGTGTCGACGGAAAGGTACTGTAAATGTTCATTGTTTGAAGTTCAGCTGGCACTTTTTATTGAACTACCCCTCCGTTCAATTTGAAAATTATCCAAGTCGGGAAAATCTTCCGGAAATACTCTATTCACGTATGTACCGCGTGCACTCGAGACACGCAGCAGGATTTTTTGCGGGTCAATTTTATAAAAAAGATCTATCCATTGTGAGATGTGCATCTTACTTTTCCGTTTCCTCATGTCAGGGCAAAAGATAGTATATTTTACGAACATCAGTATTTGAAAATCGTATTTTATTTTCAATTGAAACCATACAGAAATGTATTACTGTGTTCATTACGTGTTCGAATGATCAAAGTCATACTGTTTTTTGTTAATAATCCGTGGATTACGTAATGCCTTCCAAGCAAAATCTACAATTTACGCTTTATCCCTATTGTTTTTGAAATGTGATACAGTAGTATCCGTAAATATGAATAACAATTGGAGACGAAACGTTGTCAATGAATCTTTTAATTATGTTTTTTTTTATTATAGAGGTCGGAAGACTTGCCTACTGTGTCCGATGTGGATGGAGAACCGAAGGCCTCAAAAGCCTCGACCCCGAAAAATGATGGTCTCGGATTCGAATACACAGTTTTTTGCGTTCGAAACCCTGCTACTGCATTGTCGAAGAACTTTTGTTCTGCGAACTATCCGAGCTTGCGAGCTCTGAACTCAACTTCTTGCTCGGCGAATCCAACTGTGAGTTTTTTGTTACGTCATTTTTTGCCACCATTCATTGAAGATTAATTTCTCTTCTTGCAGGGATATGCTCCATTCCGCAATCTGCGGAAAGATGATTGGAACGGATGCTCAAAATCAGATGACTTGGACTTGAAGGGAAAAGTAGTTATACTGAACGATGCTGCCGATTGCTCTTTGGACGATAGGATTGAAGTTCTCGAGGTAAAATCGAAGTGATTTGAATTGTGGTTCGAAAAACTGGAATGTTTCCTTTGCGTAGGCCATGGATGCTAAAGGATTGGTGTTGATAACGTCCAATGGATCTGTTCCTGAAATCCACAGTAACAAATCCGGCACGAAAATAACTTTGATGGCTATTTCAAGTCAGTCTTTGAAGGCGATTGAGGTGCGTTTTGTTGAGGTTCAATTTTATTGATATTTTTCAAGGCCAACTGATGTAAATTTTTCTTTTTCTTAGGGAATGGGTTCAACTCTGGAAGTGAATGCATTTTCACCGACCCATGGTTTCGACCCGAGTTTGCTTGTTGTCTTCACTTTGGCCGTGTTTTGCGTCGCCGTTGGAGCATATTGGAGTGGGCATTATCGTCATAAGCTTTACTCGAGGCTTAGAGGAAGACCGGAAGATTCTGCAAGTACTTCTGGTGCCGAGAAATCGCAGAATGCTGTCAAAGCAAGCAAGGCTCAGCACAAAACGGAAGAAGCTGTTTCCATCGATTTAACTCCCTTGACAGTATTCATGCTGGTTTTGGCAATGTGTGGGATGCTTGTTCTGCTGTACTACTTTTACTCGTATATCAGTGAGTATTTCATTTATTTTTAAAATGGAAAATATCTGTCTTTAAGCGGTTCAATCTGAAAATTTCTACGCATTCTTTTTGCAGTTTATATCATTCTCGCGCTTTATGGAATTGCATCGTCGTACGGACTATCGGAGTGTCTCGGCTGTCTTTCTTTCTTCAACGTTGTCAAGCGTTTCAGCTGGCGGTGAGTCAGATTTTTCAGTTTTATTTCATTTTCTGTCTTCCAGGAGGAGAATAATGAAAAAATAAGAGCTTAGTACCGTGTAGTAGTTCTTGCACTGTTGGAAATACTGTAAAGTAATTCGGAAATACCGTGAAGTAATTCCCTCCTTCAAGTATGAGGGTTGATACGAAAGTTTCGCCTCAATCACTCCCTGTCACCAAGCCTTTTCCGAATTGTATTTTTATATGATATACAATATTACCTCATTTGATCCTCCGCTAATGATTTTCCGCTTTCGTTTATTCTGAATTCGCAATGTTACAGAATGTATTCTAAACCAATTAAAATATTGTCTTAGCTAATGCACAAAATCCGACAGCTATTTCTCGATGAAAAACGTTTTGTGTCGCTCTCAATCATAAACCATTGAAGGAAAGAAACTATTCAATTCACGTCTGAAGTCAGAGGTCCTTGGTACATGAGAAATAAATTTTGTCTTTCATGCCGTATGGCATGGGAATGTTGTGACACTCTTGGATGTACAGATAATTTCCTGGAGAACTCCATTTTTGACTGTTTTCGAATAAAGGATTAAAAAGATGAAAAGTAATTTTAATACAATGGGGAGGACATTGGACAGAATAAAAATGAGTGAACTACAAAAATGTGGGATCATTGATAGCT
>CAJPEX010005050.1:0-17042 GCA_905338405.1 Notodromas monacha | reverse complement strand
AAAAAAATGTTGGCCAAAAATTGTAAAAACACAAGAATGTAGTATTTGCCTCAGATTGTGCCAATAATCTGAGAATTAGTCCACAGTGCTTCTACATATGCCCTGAAAAATCTAAATGAATTTTATTGGAAGAAATCCCTTTAACAGAAACAAATATTGGTGCAAGTATAAGCGGTCTCTTTCAGCTACCACAATAAATGGACCCTTTTTGTCTATACATCATATAAATAGATATACTGTAGTGTCACAGATGCACAGAAAAAAAGAGTAAATGATTTCAAGAAACACCCACATCAGTTTCAGGTCCCATACTTCCTGAACAAAATGGAGAATATAAATGAAACATTTTTTTTTTAGAAAATTGTAGACTGATCAGACATCATATATTGCATGTAGAAAGAATTATTCTCAAGAAACAATCACAAAATCCTACAGAAGCAAAAACAGGAGCAAATCATTTCAAGAAACACCCACATCAGATGCAGGTGCCACACTTCCTGAAAAAAAGGTTAATATAACTGAAACACAAGTTTTACACAATTTTAGACTGATTATAGACATCAATAATGCATGCAGAAAAAAAAAATGATTCTCAAGAAACCTTCACACAATCCACTTTTACAACTGCCACAATTGTTTCAATAAAAATTGCAAAAAAATTGGATTACCTCTCAAAGGTTCATCAAGGACGAATACTTTTTTTTCCAGCAATAGCTCAACCACAATAACAATAGTATATCATGGTTAGGTGTTCTTCTATAGGTCACGGGTTGACGTCACCAACAATGAGCTGCTGCTGAGTGTGACACTCCCTGCGTGTCTGTCCTCAACACGTTCTATAATATATAGTGTCCAGCAGCAGCAGGAGTATATATATAAACTTGATCCTGAAGAGAATACAAAAAACGCATCACTGTAATTGAAATTGAATTTTACCCAGTACAAAACATCCCATTAGGCTGAAAGGATGAGCTAAACCTAGAGTACTGCTCTACTATACAGTATAAAATCCCAGACTATTGGGTTTCCCCATCACAAAAGTGAAGCTTTGAATCCTGAAATTACAACAGCCAGGGTTTTTTTGTTGTTGCAATTTTAGCTGATGCATTTTTTAGGAGTCTCTGCTGGGAGGTCCCTGTAATGAGATTTCACTTCTTTAAGCAGAAATGGTAATAACTTGAAAGACCTGGTATTTTACTGTGCCAATTTATTTAGAATTTCACAAGTGCTACAAAATTCTAATTATAAATTAAGTGCTGTATATACAGTTCAACCTTGATGACTCAACCCTCCATAAGTCAAATCAACTGCATTATTTCAAAATATTTCAAGTGTTGCAAAAAAAGTTCAAGACGGGCAAATCCCGGAAACTCTTGCAAAATTAAGGATGCATCCTTCAGTAAAAACCTGTGAGAACCCAAGGCCACCAAATCTCTCATAGCCTTCTCCTCAAGGAGAAATTCCTCTCTTACCTCCAAGGTCAAATCTCTCCTATTTTTTTCTTCCCAATAATTTCATATCAATGAGAGGTCATCTGTGACCAACCTTCTACAAAGTTTTCCTGTTAAATGAATTTATTAGTACAGTATTGATCATTCTGGTCATGACTGCTGTACAGCAAGCAACATTGGGTGTTGTGCATTTTGCTAAATTGTGGAAATCTTGGACTTTTGAATTTCAGTGAAATACTGTATAACAACTTTAAACTAGGGTGTTATTCACCCCAACCGCAGCCCGGCTGAGTGTGATATTTTATTATAGAAATCTATCTGATTAATTCTTATTCCTGACATCAAGTCCATGCCTATGAAGTCCCTTAGAAACAATGCATTAAAAACCTCCCTAACTGATAGGTTTTCCCAAACAAATATCCATTCCTCAAATTTTCTCAAGGTCTTGAGGCAATAAAAATGCAACTTGATGTGTTTTGAAAAGGAGTAGAAAGACTAATTGAGCAAATGAATATAACTTTGGCATTCAAGTTCAGCACATGTCAACTCATTCAAGAATCCCTTCAAGACGAAGAAAATCACCAATTATGATTCCCTACTGTACTGTAATTCTTTTTTTTACTTCTGTTATAAGACTTCAATTGATGTTGAGAAAACATAAAGTTCTCTGGATGTCTCTCATGTCTTAATACACTTGAATATTCATCATTGTGATGTATTTTTAATTTAGGTCTGATAACTTTTAACTGAGGAGATTTCTATTCCTCTTTGCTGGGTCATTCAATGAAGACACCTTGAGAATTCTATAAAAGCATGCAAGTGTTCTTTTTGTACTTCAAAAGTATGCTGTGCAACAACAAGTAACGTACATTTAACCAACAAGCATCAGGGTAGCAATGAGCATGAGAATAGAGAGAGACAGATGACTTTATAGACATTGTGGTCTGAGATATTGAGCAAGGCTGACCCAGATGATCTGACATAGTTTCAGGCCAAGTTACATAATTTGACAGTTCATGACTTGGCATGGCAGCACTTTATTGGGAATGCAAAAGTAGGAAACATTTTACTGCCTTGTGCATCATCTGCTAGCAAGAAGGAATGATAGAAAATATTTGATGTCACTCCATTAACACAAATGCTTATTCCCCTTACACAATCAGACCCCAACATGCAGGCAATTTGACATAGGGACACTTATTTTCCCATAAAATTTAATAAAAAAAGGCCCAACATGAAGACACTGACTCAACATAGGGACATTTTGTGATAAAATTGCAAATACGTTTCTGGTCAAATTTCAAGAAACAGATATTTCCAACCCTAAAATTGATGTAAGTAGAAAAGTTCTTGGGCATTTCTCTCACCAATTTACCATCCATTTAGCTAATTAAAAAAAATTACCTCCAGCATAGAGGGACTTTGTTTTCTCTTTTTAACTTGAATGTTATTTTTACAGAGAATGCCTACATTTCTATGTACTGTACAGATGTATCAGTGTTCAATTCCCCAAATGTCCATATTGCGTTGAAATATATTGATTGGAATCAGTTTAAATTCGGAGACAATTTTAATTTTCATGGAATTATGGTGAGTATTATGTCCATAAAACACCAATTAAAAATTATATAATGTAAGTCCAAGGGAAAATGAGACTCGAATTAAGGACACTCTTGATGCACCAATCAAGTCCGGATCTTGGGGTCTCACTGTAACTCATAAAACCTCAAAAATGAAAGAAAAAAATATAGTGCTCATCCCTTATTGAAGTTTGACTTTTAAAAACCTTTCATATACATACCGTACACTGTTTCTGCGCAACAGGGACATCATCCCTTCCTCGGAAACCATTTTCGCGTCCGCCATGTCAGGTCAACAACAGCTCAAGGACCTCCCAATAACATGTCTTGATGATGACGATGATGACGACGCCATCCTCACAGCTTCTGATGATGAACACGTGATCATCACCACCTCTCACGCAGCAACACGGGGGTCGATGAGTGACATGACCTCACTTCTGCTCTTGGGTTCGTCGTCTTCTTGCGAGTGCACAGATTCCAATCACCATCAGCACTTTCGTCGGGACGACCCCTCGGGCAACCCTGAAGATATTCCTGACGATGATGCATCCAGAATAAGAGACGGCCATCAGGTGACAATAATAATGCACATTGCACGCGATATCTTCATCGTTCCGGGATTCCAGTCACTCCATTTTATTCCCTACACCATGATTCTGCAATTCCGAATTCAATCAGTTTGTAACCCAAGGTTCTAATTTTGGGTCTGCTGCTGTAGGCGTCATGGAAAATGAAGGGTCTTGATCGTTTAATTTTCTGAATGAATGAATGAACAGAACACTTTATTTGCTGCTTTTCAGCATTCACAGGGTTCAATCAAGATTCCCACAACCATACCCCCTTCCCACCCAACCCAAATTCACTCAATGAAATTTAATCACTTCAGAGCAGGAAACAGAGCACAAATTTATTGTACTTTGATAAAAAAAATTCATCCAATTTTCAAAAGTGTCTAAGTGGTGTAACACCAGCAGCATAAATACATTAATTTGCGCATCACCAGAGCATTTTCTTTTCTTTTGTCCAACTGTTGGACAAAAGAAAAGAAAATGCTCTGGTGATGCGCAAATTAATGTATTTATGCTGCTGGTGTTACACCACTTAGACACTTTTGAAAATTGGATGAATTTTTTTTATCAAAGTACAATAAATTTGTCAAAATAGCTACAGTATCATATATTAAGGGGATGTTAGATGATGCAAATAGTAATGGTTTAGTATTGCCCTTGATGAAGCTTCCTCAATCATGTTGTCAAGCATACATACAATATCAGGAGAAGCAGTAAAATGAAATAAAATACTATTAAACAGCATTGTCATTATTATCAACATTATTTCCTGAGACACTTGAATGAGTCAAGTTTGATTTAGGGGGCAACACTTACAGAATCAACTTTGATTTCTAAAATACTGTGCCATCATTCTTCACATAAAATCTTTCCAAATACTTTACACTGGGAGTAACTTATTTCAAGATTGAACGGTAATTAATCGCAGGTGTTTGCATGAAAGTAAAAGAAGGAATGCATTTGCATGTATTTAAATTAGATACGTTATTTTAATTTATAATCTTTTGCATTTTTGATCATATAGAAGTACTGTACATAGTAGCTAAATTTGTTCAAATAATATCAAAATTTGAAAATTAAAAATTGTTCACTCGCTTTTTTTTTTAAATATATGAATGTAAGCCAGCAATTTGTCCACATGTCGAGACACTATACTGTCCAGATTTTTTATTTTATTTTATCACGTGACCCCAATCAACGTCGCATCAGCCGCATACGTCGAGGCTGTATATACGACTATATTAAACGAACCCTCGATTTGAATAAATTTTTCTCGTCAAACTATATAGTCTACAATTTTGAGAAAGAAAAGAAAAATTATCTTATTTGTGCGTTCCAATAAATTAAGCGCTATCGAACCCATATCATTCTGCGCCACGCTTACCCCCCCCCCCCCCAAAAAAAATGAACGAGACTTTTCGAAATAAATTCGAAAAAAAAATCCCGCATCCTTCCTTTTTTCCCTCGTCGTCGTATCGGACTTCGTTCACTCTGAACCCCCAGCAGCAACAGCACCAGCTCCACACTATATACATACAGTACATACAAACCATTTACTTATTCCACAGCAGAAGAATCCGGAAATAGACTTCCTCGAAGATTCGACCGGATCCTGGGGCTTCCGAGACGCCCTTCCTCATCCAGATGAGAGCTCGGATGAAACTCTGCTGAATAAAACAGACTCGAAAGAAGTCTTGGAGATGCTGGAAGACGCCGACGAGTCGCTGATGATGGACCCGAACTCCGCAGCATCAGTGCTGGCCCTGGATGATGACGACGTAAGACAAATTCCTCACTTATTCACTTTCTGGTATTATAATTATATATAGTCAGACAGATCACCGAACCATATGCAAATGTGATACGACGAGGGTTCTAACAAAAGTTCTCGGAATAGAAATTAAAAATGGCGGATATAATTGAGCTGGAAATAAAATTATTTCTTCAGGGAAAACATATTCTTTGGCACAAGAAAAAAAAAATCTGTCCTGTTTGACAAATCTTTTTTTTTTAATGTTTTGCAAAAGTCACCCTGGCAGAGTTTTGTTCTCCACTCAAAAAATGAGGCGCCCTTGGTGCAGATTTTGTTGTTTTTTTTAGCACAGACTCAACTAAGGAAATTTTGTCATGGAGACACTCTTGATGCACCAATTATGTCCACATCTTTGGGTCTTACTAAGTACATCATATTGTCTTTGTCTCAATGAAAATCCTCTTTGCTCTATATATGAACCCAAGTTAGTCCTTCAATTTTATCCTCAATATAAGTACCATATTTACTTGAGTACCTAGCGCCCTTGAGTAAAGTGCGCACAGGAGTTTTTCAGTTGGAAATTTTGCTAAAAAATTATCCCCAAGAAAGACACGCACCCCAATTTTTAGTGCATCTAAGACCACAACATTTTGAAAATTAAAACAAAATTTGACTTCAGGCATAAATTGAACAAAAATCTTGATCAATTTTCAGCTTTTCCAGCAGTACAAAATATTTTATTTTTTCATTTGTTCCAAATTTATTCATTATAATTGAGTATAATGCACACATAATTTCCTTAAACTTTGTGAAATATTTGTACCTGCTAATGACACACACCCCTTTTGTTCCTTTTGAAATTTGAGAAAAAAGGTGCACGTGGTACTCGAGTGAATACGGTATATAGCAAATAAAAGACTGTGATGATCAAAAATGGTTGTTAATTTAATTGCTGTTCATATTGACAATGGATTGGAGATTTAAATCATTTTCTGCAACTTTTGAAGGAAATGCAAAAGTTACTCTGCAAGAGAACTATCAGTGCAATTTATTATCTTTTTTTCTCACAGTAAAAATAAAACAAGCATTGCAGAGGCAGTGACAACAAAAAGGTGTTTGTTCAGAGTCTGGGTTTGGTAAACTTAACTCAACATAAAATGCACCTGTATATATAGCTTTGGTCAGCCAAGGTCAAGGAATGTGCATAGCAACCAATTTGGATTGGGAGCATCATACTTTGTTGCTTTAACCCGCGGACAGCAGAGGGTTCATTCCCATTGTGCGGCAAAGTTGGGATATTCTTGGGGGGTGGAGCATTTCAGTATGACCCAAGGTTGCTTAAATGCTCCCAGGTTGAGAAGGCCTATATAAGTTGGGAAAAATCTGGGATACAAATTCTCTTTTGTTTTCAGGAATCTTCCATGCTGATCCTATGCCAGAAATGCAGGAAAAAAATGCCACCCAGTGAGAGATTTTTTAATTTTTAATCCAAAATTTTCTGCTGGATTAGAAAAAAATGTTTGACTTTTTCCCAACTTAGGCCTGTGTTCAAAAGTTGCATTTTTTAAATTCCCAGTTCTCAGTGACACAAAATTTCGCAAATATATTCCAACTTTGCCACACAAGGGTTAAAGGAAGGAAGCATGAGCACAGTCCAGTAAGTATTTGGTTGACAACAGGATTGTGAAATATAAGTGCTAGCACACCAGGCGCAACCAAGCATAGCAGAAATACATTAGCTGAAAGGGGCTTTTGGAAAGTGTTTGTACATTGTAGTTCATAATATGACTACAATTTTGCAAATATATCCCAACTTTGCCACACAAGGGTTAAAGGAAGGAAGCATGAGCACAGTCCAGAAAGTATTTGGTTGACAACAGGATTGTGAAATATAATTGCTAGCACACCAGGCGCAACCAAGCATAGCAGAAATACATTAGCTGAAAGGGGCTTTTGGAAAGTGTTTGTACGTTGTAGTTGATAATAGGACTAGAATTTTCTCACATTTTTCTCTGTAATACTTTCCAGTTTTGTTCATCCATGTTTGGACAGAATGCAGATTCTACTCACAGTTCACCAGCATCCAGCAGCACAAGCAACATCAGCAGCAGTCACCAGCACCTGATGCATCATGAGCAGGTTGTTGGTGGCACTCCCAAGAGGAAATCCCTGGAGGCCATCACCAACAAGACCAGGGCAATCTGCAGCAGCACTGGACCCCGCCACAGGCGATTTATCCCATGCCAGGGACTACAAGAAGATCTCAGTGACAGAATGGTTGAGGTCAGACAAAAGCTGAGCCAGAGCCTCAAGGCAGCCCTGCATGCCAGGCAGTCATCTGAAGCAGTCTTCAGCTCTTGTCAACAGAGGTCCTTTTTCAAGTCTAAGTCTTTCTTTCTCCCCTCCATGCATCTGTTTTGAAAAAGCAAAAAAATTGTGTCTTCATTAGGAATTTAGAAATATAATTCATCAATGCATGATGCTAAAAGAAATTAACCCAGCAAAACTCATGTTAAAGAGAGAGTTGAATGCTTCAGAACCCCTACAAAATGATGCTTAATAACTGTCAACTATTTTTGTAACATACATCCTTACTGATCTGTACAAGAATGTCTTACAAAAACTTGAAGTCCACAAATCTGGTACAGTATAGTGTTTACCTCTATTATGTAGACTAAGTGCTTCTTATTGATATTTGAATTTCTTCTTGAAGCTCAAAGTTGTTGATATATTGAAAAAATCTGAAAAAGCCACAATAAGAAAGATTTTTGAATATATGCAGGATTTAATTTACAAGAATCTTCCCAGACAATAATTTTGAAAATATTGCTATAACAAATTATTTGTTACAAAAAAACTGTTTCTGAAGTCCCCATGAGTTTGTTATAGTGTACTGTACAAAATTTTGTTCTATAGCAATATTTTGGAAAGCCATCAACATGAATATGATCCTCACCCCAGAAATACAATAGTTATCACACTTGTCTATATTTCTAGAGTAAATGACTTCGTAAATATAACTTAATAATTCAGCCTGTGATGTCCTAAGGTTCTGGGATACTTTTTTCAGATAGAAAGTTGAATTTACTGCAGGATGATACATGAAAACTTTCCAGTTCCTGCCTGAGTTTTCCACCCATGTAACAAAAGGCAAACAATTTGTCAACCAAGCTAAAAAAAATTGGAAAATTTCTTGTTGTTTTAAATGGATGATCTTTTCAATAAATCTTAGGATATTTAAACATTTTTTCAGTGATTGCAGTTTTTAATTTGTTGTGACCAAACAAGACAAAACAATATAAAAACTTGATTCTTGAGTGATTTTAATTTTATTTCAATTTATTTATTTATTTTGAAATTTCTTTCTTGATAGTTATCTTAATTTTCTTTTCTCTCATGACAGGGTTCCCATTTTAAATGTGATTTTCATTCATTCTTCACCTGAAGATGGGACTAGCTGTACACTTGTTCTTCATATTTTTGATTCTGTTCACAGACACAGGTTGCTCAAAAGTGCAGAGTGAATCAACTGTGTGAAAGGATAGCATATAAGAGGTCTGAATAAATTTACTTGATTCATTTCAGCACAGACAGTTTTGACTCCACCCTTCCTCTCTGTTAGGTCCTCTCTTCTTAGATCCCTGTCTTCATCAAAACTCCTTTCAGCTTCTCTTCTATTTAAAAAAAAGTCTTGACTTTTAGGTTCAGTAAAAATTATAGGAAAAATTTTCATGGATTTTCAAGCACACTTTCAAGGTTGTAGAACCATTCAACATTATCCTTGTAATTTCTTCAGGGAAAATGTGATTTATTCAACAAACTGTTTGGTGAGGAATGGATCAAGTTCTTAAAACAAGACCCCACTGCTCCATTTATCACATACGAGGGTTCTAACAAAATTTCTCGGAGTAGCAATGAAAATGGCATACAATTGAGCTGAAAAAAATTTATTCTCTAGCGAAAACATATTCTTTGGCACAGAAAAAAAATCAGAAGGCGGCTGTTGATGAAAATGGCGGAATTGCCTTGATACCTGGAGGCAACCCTTAGAAAGAATGTCGAGTTGATTTTAAAAATTCTGAGGGGAAAGCGGGGCTACAAAAAAAAAGGGCGCCTCCATTTTTTGAGTGGAGAGCAAAACTCTACATGGATGAATTTTGCAAAAATTAAAAAAAAAAAATTGTCAAACCGGGCTGATTTTTTTTCTGTGCCAAAGAATATGTTTTTGCTAGATAATAAATTTTTTTCAGCTCAATTGTATGCCATTTTCATTCCTACTCCCAGAACTTTTGTTAGAACCCTCGTACATGCACAGTGAACCTGCAGAGTCACAATAACTGCAAATGCGCAGTCCTCCATTATTATATAAGCACAAATATATACCCCGTATAACTGTATCCTCGCTTTTATCCAAACAATCGGGGCACACACACACACACACACACACAAATACACATAAAACAGTTATTTTCGGAGAAAACAGCACCATCAGCAACAGCGTCGATTGAGATGCATGCACGGCTCAGGATAATATACTACTATATTGCCAGTGACGCACATTATGTGAAGCAGCAAGCTTTCGAGGTAAACAAAACAATAAGGTTTTCCCCACAAGACGGGTTTCACCAATTTCCTCGGCCTTATTCACTGTATACGGAATATTTATACAGTGCAGTGTATAGGCTTTCGCGCGCAATTCGCGGAAACACTTGGGGCAAATATTGTACACAGCAGCACCAGAAAGAATGAAGGGCGTTCCTGGGGTATCTCATTCAGCCCGCAAGGTTTTCAGGTGCACATGGTTTTTTATGCGCTTCTTATAAATGAGACACATGGGATAGGGACAAATTGAGACACGCAATTTTAAGACTGGACAAATGGAGACAGGGGCAATGTCAGACAGGGACAGTTTGAGACAGGGAAAATTGGAGACAGAGACAATTGGAGACAGGGAAAAGTTGAGACAGGAACAATTTGAGACATGGACAATTGAAGATGGGGAAAATTCAAGACAGGGAAAAGTTGAAAATTAAAGACAGGGAAAAGTTGAGACAGGAAAAATTTGAGACAGGGACAATACGAGACAGGGACAATTTGAGATAGGGACAATTGGAGACAGGGTAAATTGTGGACAGGCAATTTGAGACATTTAAAGACAGGGGAATGTTGAGACAGGGAAATGTTGAGACAGGGAAATGTTGAGACAGGGAAACGTTGAGACAGGGAAATGTTGAGACAGGGACAATTTAAGACAGGGACCATTTGAGACATGGACAATTTTAGACATGGACAATTTTGGAAAGGGACAATTGGAGACAGGGTAAATTGGGAACAGACAATTTGAAACAGGTAAACATTGAGACAGGGACCATTTGAGACATGGACAATTTGAGAAAGGGACAATTGGAGACAGGGACAATTTAAGACAGGGACAATTGGAGACAGGGTAAATTGTGGAAAGTCAATTTAAGACAGGTACATTTCAAGACAGGGAAATGTTGAGACAGGGACAATTTAAGACAGGGACCATTTGAGACATGGACAATTTTTGACATGGACGATTTTAGAAAGGGACAATTGGAGACAGGGTAAATTGGGAACAGACAATTTGAGACAGGGAAACATTCAGACAGGGACAATTGGAGACAAGAAAAATTCGACACAGGGAGAATTCAAGACAAGAAAAAGTTGAGACAGGGACACTTGGAGACAGGGACAATTTAGACAGGGATAATTTAAGACGGGCATAATTGGAGACAGGGTCAATTGGAGATGAGGAAAATTTGAGACAGGGGCAATTGAAGAAAAAGTAAATTGGAGCCAAGGTCAATTGGAGACAGGAACAATTTGAGACAGTGAAAATTTGAGATACATGGACAGTTTGAGACAAAAATTATCCCAATGAGGAGAGGAATCTGCTTAGGTTGGTTCAAAGAATTGAGTTTTTCCTTGATAAGGAAAAACTCACTTAATTGACAGTGATGATGGACAAAAAGGAGAACCACCCTGGGATCATAGACTTTTCACCAAACAGTGCAATTCTTGTTTCATCTTCAAACCTCAAGCATAAGATAATAGGGATACATACACAGTCAAGTAATTTAGCCTCAAAATCTCAAAATGTATTTTTCTCAATTTGTCCATGCCTCAAATTGCCCCTGTCTCCTAAAGTTTCTGTCCCAAATTTTCCTCATCTCAAAAAGGTTTCTATCTCCAAAAAGTATCTGTTTGAATTTGGCCCTGTCTCAAATTGTCTGTGTTAATTTTTCCTAGATCCGGTGTCGCAAATATTTCAACAGGTATATTAAATTCGATACGCTAGCTTAAGAGAACCCAAATTCCCCGACGAATTTAGTCTTTCATTTAGTATCTGTGTGGAAATCTTGGAAGACCTTGGTTCCCACAGATGGTCAGCAGCCTCCAGGGCTGTAATTTATTACAGATGTCCTTCCACAGCCCTCAAGGCTGTATTTTGTTACCAATTTCCGTTGCCGTTTTTCATCCTTGGAGGACAGTTTTCCTGTTCTCCAAGTTCACATTATTTGACACAGTCCGAATTGAACACTCAAGCGTGAAAATTCTCGAAGATTTCGCGAGATTTTCTGTGTTGCTGATATATACCAACTTTAAAATAGGGTGTTTTGCACCCCGGTCGTAGCCCGACCAAATTCTTGTGTTTTATTTCAAAATCTCTTTGCAAAATTTCAAGTTTTAAACCTAACCTTTTTCTTGTCGGGATTTATTCCCAACATCCGGGACACACCCAGCATATACCTCACTCATTCCAAAAAAGGTGCTTCTTGTATAATCACATCACCCATTTTGTATAGAGAGAGAGAGACAGAGAAGGATTCGTCATCAGGAACTCGCAGGGATAAAAGACGCGCCCTATTTACCAGCATACGGAGACAAATGCGCATATAGGCA
Organism: Notodromas monacha; assembly: GCA_905338405.1. Classification (NCBI taxonomy): domain Eukaryota; kingdom Metazoa; phylum Arthropoda; class Ostracoda; order Podocopida; family Cyprididae; genus Notodromas; species Notodromas monacha. The sequence goes on along the minus strand of CAJPEX010005050.1, from coordinate 4,759 downwards.
TCCATTCAAGTGGGGGAATTGGACGGCTTTTCTTCGTACAACCTGGGGTGGGGAATAATGAAGTTGCTGCGGACTAGAGGAATAATTATTGCTGCCCTTTTCACAAGAGCTGTTCTATGCATGATGACAGATAATAATGGAATAACTTAAATTATGATTAACATTCTCTTCTCATAGGCTGAATGCATTCAATCTCTGGATTTTATTGAGTTTGAAAAATTCAGCGTTGAAGGAAAATACAATCAAACTGAATTGAGAACTAACCCCTGTTGGAAAAAAAAATAATGTCCAAGTACAGCAGCGGAAAAATAATGGGTAACAGATGTCACAAAAAATATTTTCATCATTGTTTTCCAGTTCAACACTGAATGCAGCATTACATTTTTAGTCATTTTCTCAGTAAAATTTTTGTAGTTGGCCCAGCTTAATTTTTTCATTTAAACCCAAGACGTATAGGTTACCAGAATTCAGGCAACAAGGATAAGTTTTTCAAAAAATTATTCAAAAATTTGTGTTACAGCTATATTTTATATACAGGACACCTCATATATAAAAAAGTCTGTCTTTTGTCAAATACAGCAATTGAATAGCAGTTACAGAAATACATCTCTTTACAAGTTTCCTAATGAATGGATTCCTCTATCAAGCTTTGATTTTTCATTCAAAAACAAGGATTATCTGCTGGAATTTTGAAAGGTTGATCATAAAATACTTTAAAATGTTGTGACACTGCTCAAATCTGTAGCATGTAAAGACATAAGTAAAGAATGAGCATATGCCTCATGTCAAATACAAAAACCAAATCGGAATTATCAAAAAAAGAATAACCAGCACTCAGACCTTACAGGGACTTCTTGTAGCTTCAAGAATTAATTTCAAAATGTTTTCCAATAAATACATTCCACTACCAAGCTTTCATTTGTCATTCAAAAACAAGAATCACTTCCTGGAACTCTGGAAAAAGGATGAAATTAATCAAATGATTTTGTGATACATATTTGATAAACAGACACCTCAAAACTAAAAGATAAGTAAGTTTGAAATCAAATACAGTAACAACATAGTTCTCATCAAGATATAATACCTTCAACCCTTCATACCTGGGACTTTAAGCTTGAAAATTCCTTTCAAAAATCTTTCCTAATAAATAAGTTCCTCTACCAAGCTTCAATTTTTCATTAAAAGAACAAGAATCACTTGCTGGAAAACTGGAAAAAAGGATGAAATTATTCATAAAAATAATTTGAGATTTTGTGATGAATATTTAATATACAGACACCATCATAACTAAAAGAAAAAGAGCAGCATGTCTCATGTCAAATACAGTAACAGCACAGTGGTTATCAACATACAATGCACCTAATGGCCCTCAAATCCTCAGACCTGGGACTTGAAGCTGAACAATCTCTCTCTCTCTCTCTGTGTCATTTCATTATTTTTATTTTCCTTTTGAAATCAACAGCATCCACAGCACAATAAGCCAAGCAAGTGCAGATCACTTCCAGCAGCAGCAGCAGCAGCAGCCCCCCACTTCATCACCCACATTTGCCACAGTCATCAAGAGCAGCTCATCACCCAAAAAGAATCCCCCAGTTCTCCCCAGCAGCAGCAGCAGCCAGACAAAGAACAATAATATTCAACCAAGGGCAGTGTCTGAGAGTCAACACAGACTGGATCTCATCAAGCGCATCATTGAGCGCTGCTCAGAAAGCGACCAAGTTCCCTGCAATCAAGTGAGTGGGTGTTGGGTGTGTTGGATACAACAAGGTTCCTGCTAAACTTTTCCCCATCACACATTTATACACATGCCTTCAGGGACTGCTGTATATATAGACAGCTAACTCTTCTGGGAAAAAAAAGTAGAGGGGTTGAGGAAAGGGTATTGGATTGAAATCACTGGGGCATGTGTATAGCCACAATAATTCAGTTGGGAATGGTATCAGTAAAAACCCCCCCATAGAAATCCTTAATCTTATTGGGATACATGTGGTGGCCTAGGGTGAAGAAAAGGAGTTGGAGAAGAGCAGCAAATGGGATGAAGGTGAAGCAAGCTCAACAATGGACCATTGGGTGATGGTCAGAGCCACTTCATAAGAATATTTCCCAAGAAAAATTGTTGTACTGTACAATATGTTCCCCAGCAACAAGCAAAAATTTTATGCATAAAAAGTCAAAGACATTATGACAGTTGACATGAGAAATTGATGAATCCACATGAATGAATGAATGAACAGAACACTTCATTTGTTGCTTTTCAGCGTTCACAAGGTTCAATCAAGATTTCCACAACCAAACCCTCTTCCCACCCAACCCAAATCCACTCAAAGACATTTAATCACTTCAGAGACATTTAATCTACATGAGAAGAGCTCTTTTTGATTCACAGCTTCTTTCCAGTAAAAGTTCATGTTACACAGCTCATATTCCAAGAGATTTCATGTGGTGTGGTATTTCATAATGATAATCAGTTGCTTCTAGAAAAGAAAGAAGAAAGGACAGAAAACTGTATTTGCCGCTTTTCAGCGTTCACAAGGGATAACCAGAACTCCTGCATCCAAACCCCCTCCCCACCCAACCCAACTCCCCCAAATATATTCAATCATTTCAAAGCGTGAAACAAAGCACAAATGAATGACAATGTGATGCACAAACTAATGTATTTATGCTGCAGGAGTTACACCACTTAGAAACCTTTGAGAGTTGGATGAATTTTTTACTAAAGTGCCATGAATTAGTGGGCTTCTAGTTCTTTAAATTACAGGGGGTGGAGGAAAGGGTGAATTGAATTGAAATCACTGGAAGGGGCATAGCCACAAATATTTCTCTTGGGGGATGGATCAGTAAATCCCCCCATCAAAATCTTGTTAGGATAAATGCGGTGGCCTTGGGATAGAAAGAGTTTGAGAAGGCAAATAAGGCTCAACAGTGAACCATTTTGGGTGGTTTCCACATCAAAATAGCCAAATTAATATTTAGATCAATTTCCACAAGAAGAGGCTTCCTTCACTTGAAGGTTGTTCATTGACAGGGCTTTGCCAAACTGATCATATATTGTGAAATATTCTGAACGGTTGACCTAGGCCACTTTTCCAATAAAGTTCCTCCATAAAAAATTGGAATTGAATAAATATTTCAGGCATTGAAAATTGACCACCATGAACAGGTACATTTATGGTCAGTCATCATGCAAAAAAAAAGAAGCTTGAATTCTCATCTCTTCATTCAAGTTAATGACTGAAAAGGAAGAACAAATAAAAAAATCACAAGAAACGGAATAGCTTTGCTTGAGAAGCACTCCACAATAAGTCACGTGTATCTTTGTCCGAATATTTTCAAATTTCCTCGATAAGTCGGAACAAAAGAGTTCCAGGAAAAAGCTTTCATCTTCGATGCAGGAGAAATCCGAGGTGGATCAACCGACAAAAAACAACAATTACTTATTCCGTTTCAACCCCGAAATCTCAAGGTTCCTAACTTAAGCTTACAATGGGTATTTAAAAAGTTTTTGTGCTCGAGTTGACATTTTTTTAAATAAACGAAACAACAAAATTTCTTGCTTTTGTTGTGAAAAATTTGTTTCGATTCAAAAGCATAATATTTTGAGGAAAAATTGCTGTAAAAAGAATAAAAGACGTGAAAAATAAATGGCAAAAAATCATTCGGGTCTTCCCGAAGTTTCAGAATTTTTTTTCATCTTCCAAAGAAGTTCACAAGGAAAAAAAAATTGTTTTCGCTACCTTATTCTCGTGCAATTTCATTTCAAATGCATGTGGTTTGAAAGAAAAATTCTCTCCAGGAAACTCGAATAATTTTCCCCCTGAATTCCACTATAATTTTCATCCTACTAGAGTGTTTAAAAAAAAGGAGAATTACGTTCTTAAAAATATTGATCGAATATACTTTCAGTACTGAAATTTTGACAACTTAAAAATATACAAAACATTTTTTTTACATCAAGGCAGTGTTCAAAAATAATTCAAATGAGGAGAGATTACAATGAAGCAAGCATGAAAGCATTTAATCTTTTCAAACGCATTATTTGTTCAAATCTTCATATTCTGAAATCCGTTGTAAAAAAAAACGTGGAGAATTTATTTTGATCTGAAAATATTTCTTGAAAAAAAAACTCAATCTAACAAAAATTTAATTTCACTACCGTACTTCTGTAAAGGAAATATATCCTATCAATATTTCCAAGAAATAATTTCCCTTTTGAAAAATCTCCAGTAGGATGAAAATCAGAGTGAAATTTAGGGGGAAAATCCATCGAACTTCGGGACAGAATTTATTTTTCAAAGAACATGCATTTGAAATGAAATTTTATTAGAACATGGGGAAAATATTTAATTTTCATTGTGAGTTTTTTTCTCAAGGCAATAAAATATTATTATAATCTAACTGATTTTAAAATTCTATATAGATGTCATTTTAAAAATTCATGCATTAGTAAATATTGTACAATCAAAATAATTAATCAAACATTTTCAATGCATCAAGAATTTGCAAGTATACGGAATCTACGTTTTATTAAAGTCATTGTTTCAACTGATTTTCATTTCAAATACTGATCAAAATTTATTTGTACATACATGTGTTTCTATAGGATATATTTTTAATGAATGAATGAACAGAACACTTGATTTGCTGCTTTTCAGCGTTTGCAAGGTTCAATCAAGATTTCCACATCCAAACCCCCTTCTCACCCAACCCAAATCCACTCAATTACACCAGAGAATTTGATGCACACGAAAATTGAATA
>CAJPEX010005049.1:0-18272 GCA_905338405.1 Notodromas monacha | reverse complement strand
CGAGACCAAGACCTTGTCCCCCCCCCCCCCCCCCATCCCACCCCGAGTAACACCCCTCTCAACACTGCACTCGTCTACAATAACTACTGTATACTGCTGTAGGCATACTACTGCATACACTTATTCCGTATGCTGTACGGTATTACCCGCATATACTGTATATACAGGGTGTACAAAAAAAAAGGGAATCAATTTTTGACTTGAAATAGCTCTAGGCAGTAAATTGAGCTGGGGTGGCGAAAAAAAAACACGAAATGAAAGCGTTCTCAATTTTCTCTCTCAAATGGTGTGCAGTTTTATGGTCCCATCAGCAAGTGCCTCAGCAGAATGGTCACAAAAGCCATTCGAATGGAAACTTCCACAACAAAAAAAACAAAAAACCAAAAAAAAATTGCCAGGTGACCATCCCACGGCTTCATAGCATTTGCATGAGAATTTAGCAAGCTTTATTTCCGTGTTTTTTTTCCACTGTCGCATCTCAATTTCTTACATAACTATACAATATTCCCGGTCAAAAATCGGTTGACATTTTTTTTGTTTGTTTGTTGGCCCATCCTGTATATACTGGATAGTATATGACGAGGAGCAAGCTGTTGCTTCTGCTGCTGCTGCTGCTGCTGCTGGGAACACCAATAACACGTGTGCCCCCCTCCTCCTCGACGACGACAATGAGTGTAGAGTACGGTAGGTATATACTGTACTATATACTGGGTCCGGCAGCAGCAGCCAGCATGCATCAGCACCTATATATACATGGTGCATGTAGCCGTACTTCACGTCTTCTTGTCGTCACGTTGCCATTGCCCATCATGCTTTTATTCCCGCTCTTTCTCGATGATTCTTTTTCCCGCCTGCTGTCCCTCGCCGGAAAGTGTATACATGTACTGTATTGCACTGTACAGCTGCACGAGGGTTCTAACAAAAGTTCTCGGAGTAGCAATGAAAATGGCATACAATTGAGCTGAAAAAAATTTATTCTCTAGCCAAAACATATTCTATTTTGCAAAAATTTAAAAAAAAATTGTCAAACCGGGCTGATTTTTTTTTGTGTGCTGAAGAATATGTTTTGGCTAGAGAATAAATTGTTTCAGCTCAATTGTATGCCATTTTCATTGCTACTCCGAGAACTTTTGTTAGAACCCTCGTACTGTATATGGTTATTTAGGAAGAAAAGCGTTTATTGTCTCGAGTGTTTCCCCCTTTCCCCCCGGCGTTGTCCTTTCCCACTTATTGCTGGCTGCGTTGCTGCTGCCACTGCTGATACACGACACCACGACTCCCTTTCCTCCTTTGATTTCTTTCTTGCTATTCATTTATTGAGGTCGTGTTCAAGGCGATGCCGGAAATCGAAAGGCCATTTCCACATCGGTTATATACGTGCTGCCCCTTGGTTCCTGATGCGGGTGAAATGAGGCTTGAAATTGATTCTTTCTTTCCCCGTCTCTTCCCATCTGTCCGTCTGTCTGTCGATCCATCCATCCATCCATCCATATACCGTATGTATCTATCTATACATGTACGTATGACTGTTGTTGCATCTCCCGCGTCGTCCGCCCTGTCTCTCCATGTGGAAAATAACACAACGGACGAGACTTGATGTTTTTTTTCATTCTTTAAACAATTCTATGCAGTGTGTATATACAGCTGCTGCTGATTTCTTTTCTGCCGCGGCCGCATTCTCTTCACTGAAATCAATTCTATTTTCTGAAATCAAAGTACAGTACAATCTTTTATTCTCCGTGCTCCTGTGACTCGTCGTCGTCTGCATGCAACTCATATTGTACTTGATTCTCTTCATTTCTCATTCACGCAAGCTATTGGTAAAATGGGGGAAAAAACCTGCTGAATAAATACTTGGCCATTTATTTTCAATTTACCCATCACAATATTTTCAAATGTGAACATTCTCTTCCACAGACGAGTGGTTGGAATCTATGCGGAACAATACAAAACAGGGATAAGTATACAAGTAATGTGGGCAATACTACAGTATATCTAGGCGCATTGTTAAAATGGGACGAGTTATTCCGGCTGAATAAAAATCCGATCGTCATAAATAATTTGAAAAGAGTATAAAAGCCATCAACAAGGAAATTTTTTTGTGTTGCCATTTAAAAGGCTTTCTTTTTTTTTTAAAAGCTTTATTCGCTCCCTGAAAATCAGCTGGATCGTCTAGTAGTACAGTAGATGTGTACTGTACTATATATACTGTACAATAACATACAGTGTATATATATGCTGACATGGTGCACGGGGATTATGCGAAGCAGGTCGGATGACCTTGAAACATGGACAGCAGGCCTGAAGATGATGAATAATGAACAGTAAATGAATTCCACTCTCTTTATTCCCCCGCAAATTCCTTCATTTCAGCACAATCTCCCCCCCCCCCCCATCATGCATGAACACGCACGCACAGTCAACGTCAACATCAACATCANTCTCCTCTCCCCACCCCCTCACCCACCGCCTCCCCCCCCCCCCCCCCGTCATCATCATGCACCGCTTCTTCCTAAACCTTTAAGCGATGAGTACTGTACAGTACTGGGCAGTGCAGTACACTCTGTGTAGAGCAGCGTCAGCAGTACCCCGTCCAATTTTTAATTCTATCATCATCATCATCATCATCATCCTTCTATACTGTATATAGACAGCACGGCACAGCACAGGTTTTTTGGTTTTTTGTTTTGTTGTTTCCAAATCATCTCATCGCAATTCCTGCAACCCCTAAATCTTGTCGACTCTTTCTCTTGTCCCCCTTTCGTCTTGGTTTAGTTGTCGTCGTCGTCCTTGTCATCCTCATCATCAACATCACAGTTGTTCAGCAATAAGAGGCAAATTCCGAAAAGGGGGGATCCTTGTTCAACAGTCATCAGTCAGTCAGTCAGTCAGTCAGTTGGTCGGAATAAACTCCAGTAGAGATCAAATGAAGCAAGCTAATATATGCGATGCTTGTGTGTTTGTCACGAGAAAGAAAGAAAGAAAGAAAGAAAGAAAGAAAGATGGAAAATCAGAGTGAGTGAGTAAGTGAGTGAGTGAGTGAGTAAAGGAAATCAGGGTGGCCAGCAACTATATATACACTCCATCATTGACTCGCGTCACTCGTGTCGACTGCTGGTCTGCTGGCACACGATGTCGATCGGCTCACTCAGCTCACTCGACGAGTTGAGCACGACGGTGCCCGACGTGGGCTCCAAGTCCAGGGCAGCGATGAACTGTCGACAGGCCTCCTTGAAGTCCTTCTGCACAAATGAGGTCACAGGACAATAGGACATTATGTATTACCATATTTTCATCCCATTACTTTTTTTTTTTTAACTTATTGCTTTCCATCATCGCAGTGATTCAAGCGGACAGCGTGGGTATTCATTCCTTCATTATAATGACAACAGCAACAAGAAAAAACAGGACATTCTTGTTTGTCATGCTGCGCTGGAATGATGGATCTCATCATCCCTGTCGTCAGCAGATGAGAGTGTTGAAAAGTCACTCGTCTTCACTTGAAAAAACTGAACCGCGGTGACACACACGTGAAGAAAGTGATGCAAATGAATGGTATTGAAAGACAGAAAATAAAGGAAAGGAAAAAGAAAAGAAGAAAAAAAAAATACCGGGCAGAGCGATCTTTTCCGTTAAGAAAGAAAGAAAGAAAGAAACAAACAAACAAACAGACTGACCTGAGTCAATGAAGCCATGCCCTTGGTGAGGTGGAGTCCGGCGGCGTCCCTCATCGTCGTCAGCACGGATGACTCGGCCGTCGACACGGACACCGACACCGACACCCGGATCACGACTGACGCGTTATTCTTTTTCCCGTCCACTAGCAAATATCAATCAATCAGCTGTCTACATCGTCATAAACGTCATCGTGATGAATGATTGATTGCTGATGTTCATGAAACGACGATGACACCCACGACGAGCAATGTGTCTCGCCAGCCAGCAGTATTCCAACATGTCCAGCGCATCTCGTTACAGTATTCACATATATATATATATATATATTTAATATTTAATATTTTTATTTTTTGCATCTTCACCATCATCACGGGGGTCATCGAGGTACGTGAATTAATGGAGGGAAATGATGACACCAGCACCGCTCTTTTTTTTTTGTTTTTCCAGGACTGGATATACAGTATATAGACAATTGCGGTGTACGTTGTGCACACAAGCAATAAGAGTGCATTAGTATAGTGATGCAAAACACCGTAAAATGGCCTTGCGATGGATGCATCTCGATCGACTATGATCGACTGGATCGTGTATGATTGATTTGAACACGTGTCTTCGGAAAGGACTCTCTGCAGGAAGCTGTCATTTCCCTCATTTCAGCTCCCTCGAATTTATTCGTCATCTCCCTTTATATACAGTACGTACACGGGCCCGATTGCCAACTTGTTCCTCTCATGCTGATCGCCTTTCTTTTCTCTCTTGAAAATGACCAGCTCATCGATCTCCAATGAAGGCGAGAAACTGTGCATTTTAAATGTGGCCACTCACTCGCTTTGATATCCTCAAAGACGATCGAAAAAAGCAGCCGCATAAATGATAACCCCATATCACTATACATGCAGTACAGTATTGTATCGCATGTACCAAGCACGGACCAATGTGGTACGGTGACGTGAGAACAGTACTTGGTCATGTACTGTACCTTCATCATGTCGTCAGTAAATGCAATCAAAAGTAGCAAGTGGAATAATGATGATGATGATGATGATGATGCTCACCCAGTAGTTGTTCCCTGCTGCTGCTAGTCAAGTCTTCGTTGGTCTCCTCGAGCAGTTGTCGACGCCGCCTAGGCCGAAGCTTCCGACGCCCTGGCACTTTGACGTCGACGTCGACGTTGACGTTGACGTTGCTGCTCGGCTGCAGGTTCAAGGACGACCAAGTCCTGCTGTTGTTGTTTTTCTCATTTCCTGGTCCTGGCATCGTCGTCGTCGTCGTCGTCGTCGTCGTCGTCGTCGTGGACCCCATCACAGAAGGAGATGTCTTGTTATCGTTATCGTTATTATTATTAATATTAATTTGGTTGTTGGTGATGTCTTCCAGGAGGATCTCGGCCTCGGGATAATTCCGGTCCAACCGCAACACGCGGCGCAGGAGAGACACGGCCATCTCCAGCTCACCCGAGTCTCTGCATGATGCATATCGTCATCACCACCAAAACGACGAGGATGCAAAAGAATAAAGCAACAAACAATAATGATTAAGCAACAGCAGCAGCAACACACCAACAAGATCAGCAGCAGCAGCAGATGATGATGATGATGATGATGATATACTCACACTTTGAGTGTGGCCAGGTTGAAGAGCGCGTTCACGTGGCCCGGATGATGTCGCAGTGCCTCGAGGAACTCGTCCTGCGCGTCGTCCGAGTTGTTGAGCAGCGTGCCCAGGTTGTTGTGGGCACTGGCATAAGTGGGGCACAATCTATAATTTGTGAGACATATTGATGACGACGATAACAATAATAATAATCATGGACAAAGCCGGAAAGGAAAAAAAAAAAAAAAAAGTCAATATATGACACTACTCAACATCACGTCCTCCTCATCCCCCTGATGCTGATCTTTCATCAATGAATGTGTATACCGTACCTGATGGCCTCACGATAGTGCAGCTCGGCCTCTCGCGGACGCCCCGAGTCCAGCTGCAAGTTGGCAAAGTTGTAGTGCATCTTGGCGTTGTGAGGGACGGCAGTGAGTCCAGACCTGTTATACGCAACACAAAGGAAGAAAAGAAGGATAAAGCTCAGTCTTTTTGTCGTGAGGACTTGTGGTGTATATGCCTATATACAGTACAGTATATATACTGTGCCAGCAGGCATTGAAGTAATCATGACGGCCCGCCGCAGCAGCAGCACATTCGCATAAATCAATACCGATTCCCACATCGTCGTCGTCGTGTCTCGCCAATTATTCAAAGCGAATGATTTTCTCGGATAACGATACACAGCAGACACCAAAGCCCCATCACTCGTGTCCACGTACATAATGCATCAGCACGCGGTATTTAGTGCAGCAGTGGTAGTCACGTCATCATTATCCTGCAGTATACGTGTGATACTCTGCAGCATACAGCTGCTGCACTGGAATGAACGCACACGTCTAACGCGTATACGATACAGTGCTGTACAGTACTGTACTGTTCTCTACTGTTGAATGAGGGAGTATGGACGGGTTGCATGGAATCTATCCTTATCATTGTTACATAATACATTGCGTCGTTCGATTTTTCTCGATTGGCACAGAATTCGTCGTGCTACAGCAGTTATACGTGCCGTCTATATATGTATATAGATATACATGTACTTTACTTTACTTTGAAGGGCCCCTGATGCGCACCAGTACCAAGCAAGTATAATGCACTGTATACTACTGAATAACTGGTATTATTGAAAGACGCGACAAATGAAAGACTTTGATCAAGGTACAGTGCATCATCATCATCATCATTTGTTCTTTTTCCATCAGCAGATATGATGATGAATGATGATAATACTGTAATACAATTATGAACTCCGTTGTTGAATATAGTGCACATCGTCGCCATCAGCATCGTCAGGTAATGAAAGAAATGTGGAAAGGAGAAAATAAGATGGACCATGCTTCCGATGTACGTATATACAATAGAATCCTCGTCTGTACATCTACTGTACTGTAGTGTACAGTATAGTGTGCATGGACTGAAATGCTGGTCATCGAGTCACTCTGCATCATCCGTGCTGCTTGTACAGCATGATGATTTTTTTTTATTTAAAAAGAATAATACATCACTGCATAATACAGAGACATCGATATCTTAGGATGTAGAGTACAGTACATGTATATTATGTCGCGACGGGGTTTTTGTCGTCGTCGATGACATGACATCGACATCCCCCCTGCTGCTACCGAGTGCATATATATGTGTGCCCTCGTCGAGTCCCGCATAACACGCAGTCACGGAAACGACGACGACCGCGACCAGATACGATTCCCGGCGCGTGCTGCATGCTGCACGGAAAATGGTGTAATGCGAGTATTTAGGCTGCACATGAGGAGGACGAGCGAGGGACAGATATACCCACTATGCACTATTGACATATATAGGGATGATGGGCACACGCACTGTACACACTATACCGTACAGCAGTCTACGTATATACTGTATATATGTAACATCACAGCACAGCACAGCACAGCACACCACTATCCACTACATATGCTGTACTGTATGTACAGCATACTCGTGTATAGTCGATCGCGTGCATGCTAGCATTGCATGCTAGCATGTGCATGACCCCCATCATGTATAATATACCCCATATATACGTACGTATGCATGGGATGTATTATCCAAGTGCAGCAGCACCACCACCACCACCACCACCATCATGCTTGAAACACTTTTGGCAAATCATCGTACATACACGCATATAGTATGTGCTCTTTCTCCCTCTATATCTTTATCTTGTATCTTGATTACCATATACATATTACGTTCATCGTGCGTCGGCGCGCTCATTACCTACAAAATCCTCCGCGGTATATAGAGTCATGTTTAATAAATACTGCACTGCATTTTCTTTAAAAAAAAAGAAGAAAATGTGAAGGGAAAGTCAATCCTCTACTTTTTATGTGACGTAGCCTGTATCTGTGCAGCAGTATAGTAACAGTACTGAACTTTACTAGCATTTTCTATTTTTATGCGACAAGTAACTCTACTACGCACTGCTGGAGATGAGGACGAATTCCCGACTACTGCTCACTCCTTTACAATATATGTATATATATATATATATATATAAATGAACACACGTATATACAGTAGTATACTCGTTCATTATTATACTGACTGCCGACCAGCAGGACTCGACATGACATTGAGTTTTTTTGTTGAAAATAGCAATATATCGAGTGTAAGACGGCAAATACCGTTAATTATGCTGCATCACCTATCGTCTTTTCTTTTTTTCTTTTTCTTACTACTTTATTTTTTCTCAACAGAGATTAAAATCTACTCCTGAATGTGACTCCGATCGTGAATAAGAGGTGAGCATCATGGAATGCGATAATAATAATAATAATAATAATAACCAACAATGACAAGAATATTTGAAAATGATGAAATACATTAAAACGAAGAAAAGGGTTGCCGAAATAAGCTTATCCTGTTCCTCCCAAGAAAAATAAAGAAGGACATTTTCAACCTTTCTTGACCCGAGCAGACCCGATCCGGCTGTATGGGCACGTGTGTGTTTGTGCTGTGCCATCACACACACACACACACACATGCAGGGGAATGGGGTTACCCTGATAGGTTATCAGGGTTCGGCGTGGGGATCTGTCTGTCGGCCGACGACAGCAGCGGTGATGGATAAATGCCCGCCCGCAGGCCGGTCTTTTTCGACTGATTTAGATGACGGTGTATCGTCAGTATACAGGGTGGGCCAGAAAGCAAAAAGTCAACGGATTTTTGACTTGAAATATCTGGGTATAGCAAATTGCGCTGTGGCAATGAAAAAAAAAGCCCCAAATGAGAGCTTGTTCATATTCTCTTTCAAGTGGTACGCAGTTTTATGATCCCAATAAGTGCCACACAATGTCCACAAGAAGCTCCTGAATGTGGGGGGGGGGGGGGAAGAGGGAAATTGGCAAGATATATGACGCTGCGGGGCTCTCATCCTGCACGCGTGCGGCTGGCCTTGCTGCTCATCCCAGGGACCCACTCACTCCATGCGCATTTTTCTTTGTGATTGACTGGATTGCTCAAAATCACTTTCATTCAATATCATTAAAGTATTCAAAATCAGTTTTATTCAAAATCATTTTTACTTAAAAGCAGTTTCAGCAATCCAGTAAACCATAAACAAAAAAGCGCATGATGGGGTGGGTCATTGCAGGGAGCTGCGAGGCCAGCGGCTCCTTCCCCCCCCCCCCCACCTCCTTATGATTTTTGGGAACATGTGCAGGCTCTCCAAAACAGCACAAAGTTTTCTGGTTAAATTATTATTGCACCCTGCGTTTCCTTTATTCATGCGAACAGCTCTCCAGAACATATTGGCTTCTATATAAGTAGGAAAGGTTGCCTGACAACATTCACGTAGTTCTTGTGACCATAAAACTACTGTACATATACCACTTGAAAGAGAATTGAACAAGCTTTGATTTGGGCTTTTTTTTTTTACATTAACACAGCTCAATTTGCTACCAAAATATTTCAAGGCAAAAATCGGTTCACTTTTTTTTCCGGCCCACCCTGTGTATAGCTGCCGTACCGTCTTACGGTATTACAGTGTTATACGAGTGCTGTGCTACTGCACACCTATACTGTATATACGTGCAGTATGCCGCGATGAGTATATAAGGTATAGCTTGTCCTACATGAATCACTATGAAGCAGCAGAATAAGTTGGAAAGCAGCACTCTTATTTTATTCTGATCATCGTGGTACAGTATTATACACAACAGCAGCAGCAGGGATTATTCTGCAATGTCGTGTATCGAGTCGATCGAGTATATATATATATATATACAGTATATGCATAATTTATACTGGTGAAACAGGGCTTCACTACTAACTACTGCTGTACTGTACTGCACTGCACAAGTCTACTCTGCCGTTGCCTCTCACATTCTATATAGCCGAGGAAGTTGGTGATCCGCATGAAAAGTAACACTTTCCTCTCGAGGCTTTCAATACCTCCGGCGTCGAGGTGTGAGTGTGTGTGAATGGACCAGAGCAACTTCTTTTTTAAATGCCAGTCGGAACTCGCAAGTGCTGCTGCTGCTGCTGGTTCCCCTCATCATGCACTATGCCATACCACTAACACCACTATATACCGTGCATGCATGTAAGACGTGCTGCTGCTGATGAGGGGAGAAAAAGAAAAAGAGGAGAGCAGAGTGCCGGCCCATCATGCATGCATGCATGCTGTATATATACGTATGCTGTATATAATGCCTCAAGTCCGAGAGGTGTTTCTCCTCTTTTCCTTACATAGCTTCTTACTTTCATTCAAACCTGCCCCGTTCGTCTCGCATGCATGCTTTCCCCAACTTATTGCTTCTCCGACTCGTCGTGGCTTGCATTTCTCTTTGCTCTCTTATTATTCTTGATTCTTGATGCAAGAAGTGCAGTGCAGTACAGTGCAATAAAAGTATCTGCAACTTTTATATACAGTAAAGTGCAGTATATATACAATAGAAATGCGAGAAAATAATAAATTAAGAAGAGAAAAAAGAAACGAAAAAACCAAACACCCGCTCATCATAGCAGTACAGTAACTGTAGTGTAGTACTGTATAAATATGGTATATATTTATACTGTACTGTATACAGTATTGATATCAGCAGCATTCATATATGCAAACTATTGCGGGCTAGATGCTGACAATAATGAAGTCCGACGTATGCTGATTCATCACCGCGAATCCCTGACTTGACGCTGCTGCTGGTATATATATGTAAGTGTGCAATTGCCGTCCATCCGTTTCCATTAATTTTATCCAACCCGCGCTGTATTGATGGGTTTGGTAGACTTTTCAAGCTATAGTACTGTATAACACGTGTCGATTTTAAACATACAATGATAATAATAATGATAAAGTACTGTACAGTGCTCGAGAATACTGTAGTACGTACGTCTTTGATGTAGGCCATTATATCGTGTGTTATATGCAGATGAAATGAATGAATAAGAAAGAGTATAGAAGAATGAAAGGACAGGACGATTACCTGAAGAGAGTTTCTCGAGTCCTCCAGTCCTCGTTCCTCACCACGGTCCTGGCAGCCAGAACAGCCGTGAGCAGGACTGCTGCTCCTGTCCAGCAGGCAGCAGCCAGTCTGTTGGTGGTGGTGGTGGGGCTACTGCTGCTGGTCCAGAGCTGATGGTGCTGTTGCTTGCTGTTGTTGTTGTTGTTGTTGTTGTTGTTGTTGTTGGACAAGCCAGGGCTAGGGACGAGTCTGGGCATGGTGAGCTCGTCCATGACTAGCTCCCAACCGAGCCCGACCAGCAAGCAAAAGCCGACACTATAGAATACGCAGGATGGGAACGAAAAGCATACATATACATTGGTGAGTTTTCTTTGGAACAATGAGCCGTATTACAGTATCATCATCATCATCATCATCATCATCATCATCGCATTCAGCCACGAGGAGAAAATTGAACCATAGGAGTAGGTCATTGTGGAGTCATCAGCATGAACCAACAAGCTAGCATGCATGCAAACATGGGATGCTGCTCATCGTTGATTCGTCGTTGTGCACAGGAGTTGATCCAAAACCAGTGTACAAGTACTGTACATTAGCAACAGAAACGTACAGGAGATGCAATGCACGATCACGTTCCATTATTTAAAATACAGTACAGAATAGTATTGGTAGTGTCGCCACCATGCAGCAGCAGAGGAGAGATGAGAGAGAGAAAAGAAACCAACAAGGGGCCTATCATCGAAGAATAAGGCGGCGACTCTGATGCATCTGCGAATAATACGGCACGTACTCGGGAAACGCAGTACAGTGTATTTCGGGGGGTTGCTGGAGTTAGACGTGGAACCCTGCATGCTGATGGCCGTGCAATGAAACATTTTCCGCGGTGGGATAATAACACGAAGATGGTTGGGGAATGAGTGCTTGACGTCACTCGACATCACTGAATACTCTAATTTACAGTCAGCTTCAACTGCTGGTCCGTCATTATGAGATGTCCTGCTCGTCTCGTCGCTGCTTCATTCTCTTCTTATTCTGCTGTCAGCTTCCCTCCCGCCCGTACATGCACGTATATATACAGCAGTATATAGATAGGTATCAACAGTACTTGACAGTACTGCTGTATACTACAGTGCTGCATTGCTGACTCGCGTTTCAATTCCTGCCCGCACGTGCATATGTAACATTGCCTATAGCTGATCCAGCAGAATAAATGAAATCACTCGACATCAGTCAAAGTTTGCCTCATCCATCATGAGCGAGTGAGTTCATATAATACAGTATGCCCATCACAGCAGGAAGTACAGGCGCAAGCAACCTCAGAGGAGCAGCAGCAGCTGCTTGATGCAGGTGATGGTCGTGCTGGTGTACTGTGATGTGTCAGTTACAGTATGGTGATATTCATTCGAGGTATACCGTATATCCAGAGTACAGCACTGCTCATGCAGCCGTGTGTGTGTGTGTGTGTGTGTGTATCCTTCCCATCTCATCGGCGATTGGAGGATAATAATGATTTATCAGCTATTTAAGAAGTACTGAGCATTAATATCAATTAGCGATGGCGGTTCATCGAGATCCTTTTACACATATACTTTTCCGCTCTCTCTCTCTCTCTCTCTCTCTTTTAAATCTATGTGGCGAGTTTGTTTGTTTGGTTCGTCTAAAAAAATTCTAAATAATATGCTGGCTCTTTTAATGTTTTCATACAGCACGTACAGCAGAGCGTGATGGGCATCAGAATAAGCAGCAGCATGTTTTGTATACAGTCCATACAGTATACTGGACTTGGATATTCAAGTGGAGGCCAGGGAAATACACACAGGGATCATTGATCCCCACCCATCGCCCTCTCTCTTTCTCTCTACCTCGAGGGAGTCCTTGTCTACGTCTGCTCATGCTGAGGCTGGGCTTCAAGAGCCATCAAGCCTGTCACCCGGGGAGATGAATCACCCAACTCGTGTGTGTGTGTGTCCAGGGATATATAGATAGATAGATGGATAGATAGATAGATACTCACACGAGAATCCAGCCGAGAGGAGAAAGAGCGGACAAGGGCAAGTCACTGCCCAGCACACACACACACACACACACACAGACACACGGGCAACTTTCATAACCCGCAATATAAACACCCGTTCCTTTTCGGGGAATACCACACGTACGAACCGATGCACAATATGAATGGGTGTTGTCTATGTACATATATAAATGTAATTTATACTCGACTATCGAGAATACTATGCACAATACTTTCACCGCTGACGAATAAGGTCGATGAGAAGAGACTATTTATTGCTGCATACGGTATATACCTGCATGCAGCTGATGCTGGACGCAGGTATTTGAGATATATAGCTAGTCGGAGATATATATATATATATAGAAGAGAGAGAGAGGGAGCTGTGAGAGAGATAGAAGAGAGAGAAAAGATAAATCTTGAAATCCGCGACCGAGTGTGTGACGAACATTCATGCACGATCGACGTCGTGTACTATATAGCAGTACAGTATACAGTATCATAAATTAGCACGTCTCCATGTCTTTCACCCACCTGGGAATGTAGAGGATCCTCTCGGCCACGACGAAGCCGACGGGGAAAAAGATGTTGGCAGCAGGGACGAGAGGGATCACCACAAACATCAACGCTGTCCAAAGCTGGTGTTGGTGCTGGGGCCCGAGTCCGACGTCTTTCACAAGCCCCGCCGGACGAACCATCGTCAGCAGAGGCCTCATGGTCATCTGCATCATCTGTTCATTTGTTGTTGTTGTTGTTGTTGTTGTATAGACGACGGAAAACAAAATTGAATAGAAAGACGAGTTATTTGGGAGTGAGAATCAGACCTACTCGTATATGATTGACCCCGCTGATTAAGAGGATAATAAGAGAAAGCAAGAAATGAAAATCCATCCCGCGTGACGGTGGTGCTACATATCGAAAAAGGATGGATGAAGGACACGCTTGCTTATACAGTACGTTCTGTACAGTATATATCGTACAATGCACATACAGCTAGTACAGTATACGCAAGCGACCGGTCGATCATCGGAATTGTTTCAATTTGTTCAATTTGTCTTACTCTCGGACCATCAGTTTGAAAGGATTCACGACTATAACCGTTGTCTCCATATTTATTTTTGTATTGCATTTTAGCAGTTGTTTTTTTTTGGTGAAGTTTTTAAAAAACACATGACAAAAGTCGAAAAGATTTCGTGGAAACCCCATATTTTTCAATGCCCTCGTTCATACATGCTGCACGCCAACGTTCATTCATTCTCATCAACAGTAGTACAGTACGTAGAGTACAGTACAGTACAGTACTGTAATGCATTTGGAAAAGCAGGAGAGACGGAGAAAGAAAGATGAATTCTCACTCGGGTCATACTGTATTTCCTTCCTCAGAACAATCGTGTTTTTGGCTGTTGTGCTGCGAGAAAGAGGCCCCATGCAAATCTGTTGATACAGTATAAGGCTCATTGTGGGACGATTGTATACGAGTATGATGTTCGAGTAGTGGGAGGGGTTTGCATTTTTTGCTGACATGGATATTGCATGATGGGCGGCTTTTTGTTGTTGTTGTTGTTGTTGCTGCTGTTCTGTTCCCGTGCCGTATTATACAGCTACAATTAAAAAAAACCCGTAATCTCGTCGAAAGAATGAAATGAAAAAGAGCGACTGCTGATCGATTTTAAATGTCAAAAATGAATTGGCGCAGAAAAGGGTTTGTTTGTATTGTTTTCTTTCAGAAAGGGTCCACACTTGAACAGATTCCGTATATCATCTGAGTTGCTTGTAAACTGTCAACTGCCACGTGTTATCGTTCTCCAACTTATTCGACCTAAACCTCATCTTCACCAAGGCAAAAGTATGTGAGTCTCTTAAATGTAGTACAGTAGAAAAATCGTGCTTGACCGCAGTTGAAATGAAGCACATATGCATAGAGCAGGATATAATACTGTATTGAATACAATGCACCCCAAGTGCCGGTATTTGAATTTAGAGTGAAATAGGGCGGGTTTGCCGAAACCCTTATTCAGAACGCGCGTTTTTTTTTTCTTTTTCTTTTTGCACGAAGCCTTTATTTATTGTGTAAGATCGTACTGTACTTTGTACAAAGGGAATCGTCGAAGTAAAAACGAAGTTATAGGAAGCGCATCTGCATGCAAATACTGTATAGAGGAATTTAAGTCATTATGATCGTCCGTGGATGCGCGCACGATCGATGAAGATACAGTATTGTATTGTTGAGACCCGGTTGCGTACAGGAAAAATTAGCGCATCAGCTGAACCAAACACACATGTGCAATTTCTTGTAAAAAAAAAGAAAAAGAAAAAGAAAAAAAGGGAGGGAAAGAGAGATAGATAGAGGGGGGGAGAGAGAGAGAAATTTGGCCGCGGGTAGTGTTGGGTGTGGCGCGCCGGGCCTGAATAGGAACCAAGTCACGTGCACCACAACCACAATAAGTTGGTCGGAAAGAGAGGAGTTCTGGGTATAGGAGTCCTAAGTATATAGGACAATTGCTTGCTTCACCCCTGATTTCAGAGCATCACACTGTTGGTGCGTGTGGGTCCTTTTCTTTTTCCTCCTTTTTTTGGGATTCTTGCAAGAATTCTGACTTCGGCGGCACCATCAGCAACAAGTCTTTTTTTTTTTTGGGGTCTCTCATACATTTTTTCTTCAATACTGTACTGTGTTTCAAAGCCGACTTTCTTCCCTAGCTCTCTTCTCTTTTTGTTTCCGTTTCATGCTGCTGCTGCTGCGTTTTCTTGTTTTCGCATGCCGGACTCTCGTCCCAAGATTCCCTACTTGGCTGGATGCTCCCCCCGTTTTGTCATTACATCAACCTCTTTGATGTGAATAATAATACTTGCCCCATTCCTGGCTTCCTAAATTTAAGAGTATACCCGATGATAATGGCTAATTTGTGCCTTTTGTTGGTTCTCGCGGGGAGTATATATATATATATATGTATATACATATTCGTTAAAATTGGGTCATCTCGCAACAAATGCATTTCAATAATAGTGTTGTGATAAAGGGTATATATATATATATATATATCACGAGAGAAGAGAAAAGGGGAAACACAATCGAAAAGTAAGTAGCGCAAGAATTCTGTACGTACTGTATACAGTTCGTGGAAAGCAGTAATAATAGCTATAGCGCAGCAGCAGATTTACTTGTACAGTACTGTACTGTACTGCTGTATATTTGAAACTCACCCGTCGTTTGTGCGGGACGTGTTGGCGTTGTTTAACACCATCTTCAGCTTCCGCTGCCGGCCTTTGCTGCTGCTGCTGCTGCTGCTGAGGGTGCTTATTGTGCTGATGATGGTTCCGCACGACGATGAGTGAGGTGAAGAAGAGCAGCAAGGTGACCAGCGCAGTGAGGACTGTGGCCACGTTCCTCGTGTCCCACGGCGTCGTGAGGACCGGGATGGAGTCGAACTGCCAGTCGTACGACAGCGTGCGGGGACACAGCAGGAGCCACAGGTTGTACGAGAGGACGTAGGCGAAAGTGAGGAACCTTGTCCATGTCATGCAGAAGCCCCGAAAGCAGCAAAAACAACGACAACAAAATAGACAGAGAGAGGGTTTACATCATCATCGTCATCATCATCATCCCTTCTTTTGTATTCATACTCTTGTTAAAAAGAAAGGAAGAAAAAAAAAACGACATGTGGTGATACTGTATAATGAAGACTCGTCTATATAAAAATGACGATCGAAAGGATGAGAAAAGGAAAGAAAATAATGATAATAAGAGCCGACTTTCCCCTGCTTCTGATAACTTCTTTATATATGCACTCATGTACTGTATACTGCTGTACTCGATCGTTTTATCTCATATTCTTCGTGTTTACAATTCCGATTTTTCCCATTAATTTCCACGAGGCCGCGGAACCCGCTTTTTTGATTCCGATGACGAGGTAATACAGTACAGTACTGTGTAAGAGAAGCGAGGAAGGGAACAAGTTTCAACTCCGGCATTATTCATTATGATTCAATGGCTGGATGGCTGACTTATTCTTGCTTATTGCTTGCTTGCTGAATTCAGCGTTTACTACTGTACTGCGGTACATGGTATACAGTACAGTACTCACAACAACAAGTACGTGCTGTAGTATTGCACTTATTGGCGCAGTACGGTATTTAAAGCCGCGTTCGTTCTTTCTTGCATTCCCTCATACTCACTCCTCATATATCATGCCTCATATATCGTATAATAGTACTCACGCCGGTTCATTTACAGCACTGTACTGTACTATGCCGCGCGTACGTGTGAGTACAGTACGGTATATAAAAGGTACGTACTGTACACAGAATATGCTGGATATAACTCCATGTTCTCGAGCTGGATTTCAAGAAGCGGCACCGTTTCATATACTGTACAGTAACACTGTACTAATTATTATTGGCTGTCATGCCAATGTGGCGGCTGTTGCTGAAAATGGCGGAATTGACTTGAAGGACCTATTAGAGGCAACCCTTGGAATTAATGCCACGTTGATTTCAAGAATTCTGTATAGGGAAAGATGGGCTACGAAAAAAAAAAAAACAATGTAGGAAATCTTTTGAGGGGAGTGCAAAACTCTGCCAGGGTAAATTTTGCGAAATATTCAAAAAATAAATTGTCAAACAGGGCTGATTTTTCGTGTGCTAAAGAATAAATTTTCCCTAAAGAATACTTTTTTTTCTCCAGTCCGATTATGCGCCATTTTAATTTCTATTCCGGGAAGTTTTGTTTGAACCCTCGTATACAGTACGTATCATGTACCAATAATGTACGCATGAATATAAGGAGAAATTACTGCTGAAGATGGCGATGAATGTCTCTCATCGTCCTTCCCTTCTAATCGTTGCTCACCTCGTGGTCGCCTGGGGGTGGAATGCAGCCGGGTTGTCCTGGTCCGAGAAGTGGGGCAAGGAGCCGGCGAGGAGCCAGAACCGGAGGCCCAAGGCCACGATGCACTGCAACATTATTAGTAGGGTATAGACTGCAATATACATATACAGTATGTTACGCAGCAGTAAATGGAACTGTATACTGTTACAGCATTGTACATGCATATGCATCATGCAGGCTAAAAACCGGGGGGGTTATTGCGTCATCATGCATGAGACAATGAAAGGAAGGATCGCCTACAGTATTATACTGTATACTATAGCCATAAGATGTGGGCCGTTCAATAATGTAGCGGTACTGTATACAGTACAGTACTATCCTCTACTTTACTTTAGTGTACGTGTATACAGTATAGGGCAGGGGTGCCCAAGATACGGCCCGAGGGCCAGATCTGTCCCGCGGAGGCTTTTCATCTGGCCCGCAGAGCCAGCATGGTAAATCACCACACAAAAATTAAGACCCTCAAAAAGTAAAAATTGCAAGTTTTTCAGGATGTCTTCAGTCTGCAATTTTGATTAGGAATTTTATTAGGGCTTCACTATAAATTCTGCAATGATTCCCCTAATAAGAAAGAACATTTTGCATTGATTTGTGATGTTCTGTTATTCAGATTAAAGGGCAGGGTTTTGCAATTTTGGAATGCAAATCCTATCCCAGCATTTTCTGT